>JBBPCS010002199.1:0-39842 GCA_037974645.1 Hollardia meadi
CTGTTGCTGCCCGTTCTTTGGCTCTGGGGGGTTACTGCTCACTGCTGTAGGTGTCGGTTACTTTAGCCACTGAACAAGAGTCTGTTGCTGCCCGTTCTTTGGCTCTGGGGGGGTTACTGCTCACTGCTGTAGATTTTGGTTACTTTAGCCACTGAACAATAGTCTGTTGCTGCCCGTTCTTTGGCTCTGGTGGGTTACTGCTCACTGCTGTAGGTGTCGGTTACTTTAGCCACTGAACAAGAGTCTGTTACTGCCCTTTCTTTGGCTCTGGGGGGTTACTGCTCACTGCTGTAGGTGTCGGTTACTTTAGCCACTGACCAAGAGTCTGTTGCTGCCCGTTCTTTGGCTCAGGGGGGTTACTGCTCACTGCTGTGCATGCATGCAATGTGCTATTTGGAGAGTCTGTCACTGCTGCAGCGACTCGTTTTGCAGCTCAGTGGTTCTGTACTGTGACAGCAGAGCATCATCGCTAACTGTATTCAACTACCTCATGTCTGATTCACATACAAGAGAACCCCTAACAATATCATATGAATGTAAGCAACAAACATGGCTATTGTTAGTACTCAAAGCTGTGAAGGTTGTATGTTAATATTGTGAATTTTTGGCAGCACTTTCTCTGCAGTCAGGCAGGTAGGCTGTTCTTTCTTTCAGGCCAAATGAAATGATTGGATGGGCTTATTGCAGGCCTGCGACAGCCAGACACCAGATTTTTGGGGGTTTTTTGTCCAAGCATTTGATTTACAGATTGCTGTCAGGATGTTAAGAGATTTCCTGGAAATACAACAAAAACTTGCTTCCAAAATAACTTATCACTCCAAACTTTGATGTGATGGAAAACATGTTTCCTATAACCTGAGACCGTTTACACCTTCACTCTAACAGCTGGTCCATGGAGACCAGCAAACCTCACTGCTCTGGCACTGCAATCGCACACATTTTACAGTATATCAGCTCCAAAGGACAAAAATTGGATGTCGTGACCAAAGGCATCAGTGAAGATTTCTTCCTGTGTGTGTGTGTCTGTGTGTGTGTGTGTGTGTGTGTGTGCGCGTGGCTCTTAACACCTCCCCTAAACATCTACATAGTTTTACTTAGTTTTACAACCATCCTCCCTCAAGAGACATTTAAAGATAAGTGCTCTTTTTAAAAAAACTACTCTGCGGATAATGTGGTGTTCTCCATCTTCGCCTGCTTTCAAACACTCAGAGCTCCTGAGGCTGGAAACACAAAGGACATTTAGATTTTTTTAAACTAACTAAGAGAAGAGTCTCTCACCACTCCAGAAGTTGTAGAGACAAGCATTGCTCCAGAATTTTTACAGTGTGGTAGAAACCTTGACAGACTCCAATTAGGGCACCAGTAGGATACGATGAGTATCATCGGAGCTTGTTTGTCACATCCTTCTAAACAGACTGATCTTTAAAAAGGTCTGACAGAATGAAAACTAGCTCAAAGCGATCATAATTGCCAGATGCATGACCAGGCAGAGGATACACAGGAGTCTTTCCGAACAGAAGCTCTAAACCAGGTAACACATAAACTGACAAACCACAGGAATCAAAGAGACTCTCCATTTCCTGTTCAGATAGATGCTGGTGATGGTGGTGAAGGGGCAGAGGAGTGTAGGTGGGATTGCTCCAGGCCAGTGTTACACACATTTGTTCTCTGCCTGCCTTTAATTCAATCTTTTGCTGAAGCTTGAGGTCAATTTTATCTCTGAGTTGATAATACACTTCACAGAAATTCAATTTGTTGTTTGTTTCTCAAACGAAGACCTGAAAAGCTCCGGCAGCTCTTCTCCTCTCCCTGAGAACCAGCATCACACTTCTCTGAGAGACCAGTTCAGATATTAGCAGTTCATATTATATCTTAGAAAATAACAAAAGCTGCGTTGGAAATCTTCCATAGTTCACTCATTCATTACTCCCTAGATAACAGACACTTGACAGTTTAAGTGAGCAGTAAATTGAGATTGTGGGATTGTTAGGAGAAGGTCATCATGTCATCGTCGCTACTTGTTTTAGAAGAGCTTTAGATGATGCTCCCATGAGTCCCAGTGTTATTGGTGAGAGTGAACTAAAACATGAGCCAAAAGACACTAAAATGGTCCGTAGAGCTGCGGTTTCAACACTGAGTGCCCCTTTTAAATTCAACATAATCATTTAATCAATTGTTGATGTAAAAATATTGATTGGCCTAGCCCAATTTAAACTACTCCGATGGCAAAAATACTAATACATATCAATACACTTTGATAGAGAGCCAAGCAGTCAAGCAATCAAGCCCACAAAAAGTGATCTGATTTAATTGGGAATGATGAGAAAAGCCGGGAAATTAATGATCCAGGTTTCTTTAAAGTGACGCTTCTTCCATCATAATAATTGCCTTTTTCACACTAGAGCAATATTAACTTTTCAAATCTCGACAGATACTACAGGATCGTTTGGCAGATAATCTGTTCAGACAAGCCTCAAATCAGATGCAACGCCAAAATTGTTGGGACGGGGGAATCAAGGCACAAAACCTGCCCACGTGTCTTTTAGTGTGGGGCAGGCATCACTGACACTAACACACAAAGACAGATCCAAGGAAGAGCGTAAAACTGTTCCTTAAGCTTTCACTTTTTTGGTCAGGCATTAATATTTATACCAGTGCAGTCTTGCAGAAAGCCAGTACTCTTGGGGTGCTGAAATACTGAGGGCTGAGCACTCACACGCCCTTAAAAGCCAGCGGGGGTGACATTGTGGAGGCAGCAGGGAAACAGACAGGGGAAACTATTAGCTAGACAAAGTTTTTCATCATCCTTCTTTCAACCTAATCCCTCCTGTTTTCTTTCCACTCTATCTTCAGCCTTCATTCACCTTATTTCACCTTCTCTTCTATTTTCTTGTTAATTTCTACCCCTGTCTACCTTCCTTTACTTTCCGTCATACCTGCTGTACTCCTCTGCCCCCTGCTTTGTCAAATCATCTCAAAGATGTGAGGTGGTGCATCCAGAAAGCAGATGGTGACCCGTGCACACATACAGCAAAGCCAGTGAAGGATTAAATGAGGAAGGCAGGAGAAAATGTCATTGCAGTTGTGAGAAACACAGAGGGAGTACTACAACCAGACAGCCTGCAGACTCTGACCCCTAAAGTTGATTCTCTCCTACTTTTTTTTTTTTTACTGCTTTCCTCCCTTTATGCACCTTCAATCCTCCCACCCAGCTCTCCCTCCTCTGTTTCACCTCAATGTGCTTAGCTCTGATTAAGCTCTGTCTTGTGTTGAAATTCAGCCTCACCCTTCCGTCTTTAATGGCCACTGACTCAGCTCTGTCCTCCTCTCTAATACAAACTGAATGATCCTGCTTCTTCTCATCAGCAGTTGTTGCAGAGCAGAAGTCTTCAGAGCTGTGGTCACCCAGTTCATGAAGATAAACAACTGAGAGAGCGTAAAACAGTGATCAGCATCTATCAAATCACGTGAAGAGGACACCTTAGAGTCTGAACTGTGGCTTGAAGTTAGAGATACACCGGCTAGCAAGTACTGCAAGGTTAAGGCTAATATTAATTATTAAACACTACTCTGACCTGTATTTAAAGTAGAGATTTTGGACAAAATAAAAGTCTTCTTAATTAATGATGATACACTACATAATGATGATCTCTGGATGATATGCATTGAACTGATGGAAACAATAGAGCAGGCCGACAAGCCCATAGTATGAACCTGTGTTTTCGTGCAAAATGTGAGGATGCAAACCTGTCAATTCCAGGTCAGGGCTTCTAGTAGCCCCTTTTACACAGCCTGTTCAATGCAGGCCTGTTGCGCCTAAAAAAGGGCAAGTCAGAGTGGTGGTGTCCAGCCCGCACAATGGGTATCACAAGGTGGACTCATCCGTAACTGGATTAGGTCAAATGCTGTTGATGCTAAACACAGGAACATCTGTTTTTAACTATCTGGGGATGAGGAACAGCGGTATTTACAAAGGTCCCGCTCTGGAGTCACTGATAGCCTCAAACTTTCATCAAAACCAGCAAATCTGTCATCTTGCTCAACCTGTACCATCCAATGTCCACCATTACTACTGGTGTAATAGACAACACTTAATCACTTCTGATGGGTGTTAGAGTCACGTCAGAGGTGCCAGTATACTGAACTGGTTGTCTGATGGTCAGTTGATTGATGAGAAATGGGCCAGGGTTTGTAGTTCTCTCAGGCTTTCTATTCGCAATCTTGACAAAACTACTTCTGTCACACCCCCGCAAAACCCCCGTCCCCCCTCGCATTCGAACGGGGCAGTTTGTAACAGGTCGTCCAGGGTCAAACAACACGTCATACAAAGTAGTTCATTTCTAGCATAACCTTGTCCTCAGAACTTTGATGACCTTTTATCTAGTGTTCCATGACAAGTTCAAGTAAATTTGCTCTATTCAAGGTCCCCGGAGGATGATTTATAATTATTTGTTAGACTCCCTGAGGTTCCTTCTTGTGCTATCATCACAATAAAAATATCACATCTACAGTGTTAATGCAGCCCTATTAAAAGACACTTGCCTTGATTTAATTAGTAACATCTTTTAAAAGTGTTTTTTTTACTAATAAACTTTGCTTGATCATAAAATCCAATGATTTTATAATTTTTATATTTAAATTTGTTGCCTTGTCTAAAGAACATTGTAAGTTGGGTTTTGAATGTGCTTTATATGTACTCCTTCCATGATTTGATGAGGCATGATGTTCAACTTGTACACAAAATATAGGACACTAATGGCCAGATTTTTTTTATTAAATCAGCTCAGGATATTCATGGTCCTCAGTGGATAAATCCTAATGCTAATGATTACACCAGGCCATAGTTTGAAAACTGCAGAAACATCTAACTAAATACATAAATACATTTTAGCTCCCCACAGATTGTGTTCAAAAATCAGCTTGCACCCTAAAGTAGATTGAGCTTTTTCTGCTTTCTTTAAATGTAAAGTTTACTGTTTCGATTATTGTTATTACGTTTCCTGTTTTGATTATTGTGATTATGTGTCATTCTTAATATCATGTTTTCACCAACTGCAGCAAAGACTATGGACAATCTGTCCAGTCAAAATCTAGTCCCTGCTGTAATAGAGACTGAAAGAGCATGGTGACCTTGGTAACACATGCAGTTGCAGTTGGTAAGTTTAATGTCCCCAGTAAAACATCCAATTACGACAGTCATAACTAATGTATCCACTGGTGCAAATAGAGTTGTAAGAGTAAAATCCATTTGTTGTTTGAGTCTGCCGTCTCAAAGTGACAGAGTATCATGACCTCAGCAGATGAAAGCTGATATTTGAAATGACAACATGTCATCTTCAACGACGACAGCTCCATTTGATAAATGGCTTCATTTTTGGGGGAGCCAGACTTCTTCCGGGGACGGCCTTGAACAAATACAGCAGTCCAGCAGGTCCTAATATCAAATGGATGGACAGCAGTTCTCTGTCAGCTCCTCCCTTAACTACCTCTTCCTGGGTTAATAAATCCACATTCTTGACTGGTGGCTCCACGTTCGCTCTGTAACCTTGACTTCATCAGATTCCATTCATGTCTCTACTTTGCCTGCACTCATTTCCATAAATGACACTGAGGAGGAAATATGACAGGGATTTAGCCTCAGCTATTTTCCTTTTTCCTCATCCCAGCTCCCACTAATGCTGCCCTCTCATGAATCATAACGGACTGTTTGCTGGGAATTTCTCCACATTCACACCAAATTGCAATAGCTTTGTACTTCTCAATGCAAACAACTACTTGACGCAAAAGGAATAAATTCCCATGAAACAAGGCTTTGGCATATCTGAAATAACCCCCGGTTTACACTCTCCATCCTCAGCATTTTCTTTACCAGATAAATCCTGCAACCCATGACGGAGCTCAGAGATTTAATCAAGAACTTCTAATATTCCCCTGGAGCCTCCACAGCTTAAATAACCAACTCCTTCTTAAGGCACCAAATAGTCTTCATCGGGTGAGTAATAACACCTCTGAATTTACCATTCAGCCTCTAGCATCTCAATAATTTAATGATGCTCATATTAAATCCCTCCATTGCCTGCAGCAGCTGAATAATCAAACTTCCTTTAACACTGAGCATGTGAATAACCAAACCATGCACATCTTGCAGCCTAATTAGCCTGAGACACTGGTCACCAAGTTCAGGACAACAAAAAATACGATTACCTGTCCATCATGTCAGCCCTCACAAAGTTTACTCACAGGACGGGGCAGAACCTGTCTGAATATGAATGGATTTCACCCTCACTTCCTTAACAGTCTCTGTCAAGTCACTCCAACTCACAAACAGCTTTTTATTTTATTTTATTTACCTTATTATTTCAGACAGGACTCTTTCTCTCTGCAGGCCGAAAGTAAACTGACAGCAAAGTTCAAATTTCATTAGTTGTAAGTTTAAAACTGGACTGAGAATGTGGGAACCAGTGAGTCACCACCATGAAACGTCCAGGGATGAAGGCAAAAATGCAAATCAGCATGCACAGGCACGGTAGAAGTATAATGATATTATCTGTCATTAGGCTGGGATTAAAGTCACTTAGTGTTCTTGAGATTATCTGTCATTAGGCTATGATAATAGCACACACTCCAGTGGCTCTAAATCAGCTCAGAAGGGAGATAAAAACCTCAGAAGATTGATGAGACTAATAGAGGGAGTGAGAGAAAGTATACATGAAGATGATGGCTGAGAAAATAATGAGGCTGAATGATTTCAGATAAAATATTTGCGATTTTTCTGACTGGTACTGCAATTCCTATTTAAATTGTAAATATTTTCTGGAAATTCGACTAAAGGCTTGTATAATATCAAAAAATATATGAATGAGAGACACAGAGTGGTGTTTCATATTTTATATAAAACGTCTTTGACCAATCATAAACAGGCCTGACATGGAGCAAAAACTGCACCCTTTCAACTGTGATTACCATATAAAATCAGCCATAGCTTCTAACCTAAATCAAACTGTAGTGCTTTATCCATTAAATTCCACCAGTGGCTAAATCTGATCATTAGGAGGTTTGCGTTTATAGTATGTGCTATCTTTCACCTGAATGTGGTGACTGCTTTCCCTCATTAAGGTTATGTCAATGTCCGTTACATTACGAGCAAAGCTCAATATATACATGGTGCAATAACCGTCTCTCTAACCATACCAGTCAATCCAGAACACCTAATGATTTCTGTGTGTTAATGGTCTAACACCTGACTCTGGACTGCCTTTATCACCGGCAGCAAATGGCAAACCAAGGGGTGGGTATGGTGGGTGCTGCCATTAGCCAAAGACACTTAAGTCTTCACTAACAAGACAGGGGTAAAAACAACAGAAATAATGCTGACATAGTACATGATTAGCCTTTTAAGACTTCTGCATCACTGTCCAGACCCTGCAATTGTTTCAGCAATTTAAATAGTGAAACACAGTCAGATTATCTGGCTAAAAGTTATTGAGTTTGCAATATACTGTAGTTTATACTAATGCCAGGGTGCTGCGAGTTTAAGTGCACAATCGCATGTTTAGGTCATATATTTCCACAACATGCATACAAAACTGCCAAACAAGAACTATTAATATTTCAAAGGTGGTCACTGTAACAACATTAAGAGTAAGATAATAATACAAATCAGGTAAAATACAGACTCATGTAGGGAACGATGCTAGCTTGAATCTCAGCCACACCAACCAAATAAACCTTGACTAGATCAAGTGAATTTCTTGAGGACAGATGGAGGCAAGAGTCAGTTAGTCTTTCCAGTGAAGGCTCATGGGTATAGCCAAGGCCCACTTATTCTTAAGAGAGTAACCCTACACTTTATGAGCAAATCATTTTGCAAGCTTCTAGCTAGCTCCATTAGCAGCTAGCATTACACTAAGCTCTTTTAGCAATCAAGGACAAGATATTTTGGCCATAGGTTAAATAAAGACTTCAGTCATGTGTTGTCTGGTTGTTGTTGTTGTTGCTGCTGCTAGTATTTTCTTTTGGTTTATATTTGAAGGTTTTATCACAAGCTGGCTAGCTGCACTGCTAGCTGGAAACATTACAGACAGACTAGGCTGTTTGGGCTGGTGCTTTACCAAAACGAAGTCAGATACTGGATGCTTCTCAAAATCAATCTATGTCATCGAATGCCGAATCCTTCACACAGAGAATTTTCAAGGATGCCCGTGTGTATCCTCAGCGTGCCTAAAGTACCCACAATTCTATGTACACTATGATTTTCATTGACGCACACCCGCTACCGTCTTCCATTATGTTTCCTCGGAATGCTAGGAAAGAGTCTTGCCTAGCCTCTATAGGACCTGACATCCAAGGAACTGTCCTACAGAGGAAGCATCCTTGACTTTGAGATGCACCAGTAGTCTCGCTGTACAAGAACTGTTGTAGTATAAGAGGACAGATAGAGGTCTAATACTGAGAGAAAATTAAATGTGCTGAGAGCTAAAAGACACCTACATTTTTGGTCTTATAGACGTCAGGGAGAGCGATTCAAATGACAAACCTAACAATGCAACAAATGCTAACAGATTCCAGAGACAGGTTGATGACAAATCAGTGTTTCTGTAACCTAATGCTGTTTGTATATGGCCAACAATGTAGCAACAAAATGCAAACAATTCTAGCTACATATAAGCTAGCATAGTAAGGTTCACTGCTTTAAGTTGTTAGTTAAGTATTGTTAGTTAAGGACAAAGTTCTGACCGCACCTGCTGTAAAGATTTCAGGAGATAAACTGAATATGTAATGCCTCTATTAAATAGGAATGAAGAGCAGCTCCACTTTCAGATGTGATTTAGGCCTGCTGCTCAGACGCTGAATTATTGTGAGTGAAGAAAACAAACCAATTGGAATGTATTTCAGCTTCAATTCACCCTGATAAACAGCTTTTGCCCATGGCAATTTGTGTAGGCTACTATTAGTTGGGATGTTTTGGGGAATAAATAGCTGAAGAAGATTTAATTGGTTTCAGGAAGCTGCGATTTTCTTTGTTTGGTTATGGCAGATACTCCAGGCCCAAAAGCTTTTGCATCAAGGCAGTAAGGTCTTTGGTTTTATTTTGGCTCTCAGCAGCTTCTGATCACAATCCTTTTCATTCCTCTCACTTTCTATCATCTAAAGACTCTATTTATCTGCTCATCCCTCACCTTTGACGATGTCCTTGTTCCTCTGCTGAGCAGCCTTTTGATTCATCTTCAATTCAGCTAAATTGTATCATAACCATCATTAGCCTTGTACTCATCTAATCAGGCAAATGGGCAAGTAGGGTGGAAACATAATCTCAAACCACAGTCCTTCCACTTCTTTGACAACTAATACAATAGACACTGCTTTTGCTTCTTTCATTGTGATGGGATGTGATTTTTTTGGGACTTTTTTATCTATTAGATTGTGTGTGTGTTTATTTGTTCTTCTTTTCCCAGCTGCAGTGACCCAATTCCCCCATTAAAGTTTCATTTCCTCTCATCTTATTCTTGCTTCTTTCTCACATGGAGCACACAGGGCTCCTTATCGAACCATCCTGGATCCACCTCCTCTGTCAATAAAGACTAAAGTTTCTATATACATGTGTTTAATTCAGTTACCCCCTAGGGTACAAACTTAACACGAGGAATAGTTTTTATTTAATTCTTAAGTTAAATTTAATAGCATGATCTAATGGCTATTGAACAATGTAACATCACTCAATATCAATGAACTGAAAAAGTATTTTCCTGAGTGTTTTATTCTGTTTTACCCTGGGTAATAAAGATGCATGGATCGACCAATAACCTGTGGGTCCCCTGGGTTGACCTGGAGGTTGGGTGGGTTTGGGCTAGCCCAAAGGAAAATATTACAGGTTCGAGCAGGTAGATCAATAAGTAACAAAGCAGCATTCAGAGTAAGTTAATAATAATTGTATGTGAGAGAGAGAAAAAAAAAGATTGAAACAGAGTTCTTGTTTATTAAGCCCAGATTTTTCCACTATAGTGCCCAGGGGAGAAAGAGAAAACAAGAAAAGAGAGGAGAGCAATATGGACTGCTTCACAGCTCCCGACAGTAGGATCAGCACCTTGGAGAGCTCTGTGGTACTCTGTCTTGTCTCAGCCTTTGGTCCTGACAATCGTCGACATTCACATGACAGCCTCTGATGTCACAGTCAGGGTGGGAAGCATGGCTATATTAAGGGAACATTTGGAAACGGCGTCGGAAGAGGGGCCCCGTTCATTCCTCCGAAAGCTGCTCAGTGACACATGAAGCCAAAAAGTCAGACTTACCAGGTTATATATATATGCAGATATTCTGCATTGCTTTCGCATTTTGTGTGGCTCATGAAGCAAGCAGAGACTTCAGCCGACCGAGCCTCTAACTTCCAGTTTAGCCCTCTGCTATCTTGAATGGGGATAACATAATTTAATCATGCTACTCTTCTAGTGTCATTTCCTGGGGGTTGTGACACTCAAAAAAAAATCTATACATCGTTTGACAGTCACTACTTTCACCATGTAAGCCTATGGGAAAAGCCTTTTTGGGCCAGTGTGTGTCACATGATGTTGTAATTACACGGTTTGGCCACTATATCAAATTGGCTTGAAACCCCGACGCTGTTCCTGGGGGCTTGGGAAGTGTCAGTACCTGATGCGTACCGCCTGCCCGACGTACATTAACTTTACAGTCTTATAATTGTACAATAATTTTGAACAGGTACATACGCTGTAACTTTCTTTTACTGATAGGAACACTTTTGCACATGTGCAGAACAGGGCTGGGCAGGCTGCTGTGCTCCTGGTTGCAATGTAGAGAATCTGACAAATTGTTTTAATTTCACCGCCTCCCAATTGACCAGCAACTGAAAAGACAATGGATAATGACAATCTGGAGGGACATGGTTCCATATTTCAATATAAAACAACATATTTGATAACCCATTAGCTAGTAGCACAGTATTACTCCCCAAAACCTGTGAACAGACTTTAATCTATGCAATCGGTCGAATTTCCCTTTAAGACTTGGTTTAATAGTTAAATTAGACTTTAGAGTTTTTAGTTATGAGTCATGAGAGGTTCTGTTTCAGTTTATATCATGATCAACATAAAGGAAAAGATAAAAACAAATAAAAGGCTTCCTGCAGTTTGTTAAGACCAAAGACACTACAGTCCTTTTTTTTTGCCTTAATAACCTTATATTATTTCCATTAAAATATATGAAAGAAACACTTGAGGTGTGCTTTTATAACACATGTAAACAACAACAATTCTCCAGGCTGATATGTTTGGAACATAACAGGTTTATATTTTCAAAAACGTTTGAAATCCAAAGGGCTAGAAGCAAACTAGTCAGAGAATCCGGGTGATTTCTGAAGGCATCTGAGAAAAACCAACAGCTAACAATACAGCAAAGCTAATTAAATCCAGGAATTAATACAGACATAAATTCAAAGTACTGCAGTGCACAGAGGAACCGTGAAATAAATTAGAACAAAACAAGTCCTAAGCCAACTAAACTTTCTGAGGGCACAATTAGAGGCACAGCAGCAAACCAATAAACAGCAAAGAAAGAGTCTCTACCAGCTTCTCTCTGCTCATGAAGAGTAATGTAACAAACCTCTAGTGGTGTTGATATTGTTATTCAGGGAAGGACTAAACAAGTCTACAGTTTTTCAGACTAATTTTGACTCAATGCCAAATGTTCAGACAGTGAGAGGAGCGAAGAGGCAGTGTGACTCTACACCCCTCCACCATCAGGTCGTAGATATATGCAGGTTGTTTTACCTAGAACTCATTTTCTATTATGGTGTGCACAATTGTACACAGAATTCCTTAAGAAGTCTTAATAGGTCAAATACACAACATTAACTGCCATAAGAAATCTCGGAAGAGCACGTTCAAAGTTGGAAAAAAAGAGGCTATCTGAACCATTGACGATATAAAAATGGACGACATGAGACCTCCCCAAAAGTGAAGCCAAAACATCTCAATCGCCCCCTGGTGGAGATCTACAGTATAGGTCATAAACTCCTCCCCCTCAATGATATCAAGCAGCACATGGGCCAAACTAAAAACTCAAAGTACACCTCAATTTTTTTTTTTTTCCAAAGATCATTTGTCATTTAAGGTAGTTCCTACCACACTGATGTACGTTCACTTTTTGATCAGATTGGATTTAATTAGTTATTTGATGCTATAAAAACGGGTGAAACATCATTATCGACAGTTGAGCCCTGCTCGTGATTGGGCAGGCGGGGGTATGGGCGGGAACTTGATACTTCAGCAGTGATCGGGCGGCGAAGTCTGCACAGACTCTGGCTCCAAATGACGTAACCAGTGCAAGATGGCAGCGCTCGTATCCGGGATATTTTGGCTTCATTTTTGTACAGTGGGAGGAAGTGGAGGCGTGTTGTCCATCTTTATATATGTCAATCATCTGAACACACGCTGCCCACGAAACTCAAATCTAACTGTCAAATTAAACAGTGCTGATCAAATATGAATCAAGATTCTGTATTTAGTTTAGCTATAATATGATCAAATTTCTTCCCAGGCTGTCATATTGAAAATGGACACGGAGAGGACAGCAAGGGACTCAAATACACTAACACCCATCCCACATGCACTAACATGCATGCACAGCCAAAGCAAAGAATAAAGAAGCTCAGACTACAACACACAAAGAGGGAGTGTGACTTCATTCTCTGTTCAGGATGCCATTACTCCACTATATCTTTACACAGCAATTAGTTGTTTGCTGCTATATTAATGTTCAGAATCTCATATAACCTGCATTTTTTCTTTTTAAAACTTTAATTTGGTCTTAAATACTTTCTCTTGCCTGCTGGAGGCAGTAATGCAGTTTGTTATGAAATGTCTTGTAATCTGATTGCAGGCTGTCAGGAGACGTTAGAAACTAAAAGTGGTATTGTTTCGACAGCAGATGTGTTGCACGCAAGAGGCTGCTCTATGCTTTTTTTGGGAAGTTTCAATCAGCATCATCACACCTGAATCTGCATCAACATTCTAGAAACTTCCTCGGCACGCACTTGTTAAGGCTGAGTCTTGCTCAAAGACGCTGGGGATCAAACCACCAACAAATGATCAACCTGTTGCATCAGCTGATCCATAGCTGCCCAGCTACCTTGTCCTTAAAAAACAACAACATTATTAAACCTTTGAGCAATCTTTTTTTTGTTTTTCCTCAGAGAAAACAAGCTTAAAGAGCATTTCACCTTTTCTTTTAACATAAAAACCTGCAGCAAAAATGAATAACTCGGCAAGTCTCTGTTTGACAGCTCAAAGGCACATTTACATTTACATCTTAGTCATCTGGCTGTTGGTCTCTGAGCTGCTAAACACACAGCGACTCTTTCATGTTGTAACATTGGAAGGCGATTAAACCCAGAGTGACTTTACAGCCCTGCGGGGCGGCTGTTTCACACACTGACTACCTTCAATCTCATCACTAGTGACTCATTCGCTGCTCCGGCTAACAAGTCATCTGAGTGCCGTCTGTGGCTGTTAAAATATGTGTTTGTACTTTGTTGTCATTTAGTACCACCTTCATAATGAACAGGCAACTGTCTGAGGGTGGGAGTGGGGGGTGAAGCTGTGACTGAAACCTGCAGCTGGGATCCCTCCACCTCTGCAGCCTTAACTTATTATGCTGCTGTGGTTTATGATCCGTGCATGATGAGTGTGCTGCTGGGCGACGACAGAGGGATAGACTGAGGAGAGGGAGACAGATGTCGAGGCAAAGAAAGACAAACCAAAACTAAAGAGGAAGACAATACGAGCAACAGCAGGAAACAATGATTGCAAATAGAAGTGCACCAAGAAAACTGATGATGAAACAGAGAATTAAAGAATTTAATTCTGTAATCACTCATTTTACAGATTCCTTAACCTGCTAAAAAATTGTAAAAAATGTCAATGAATAGGTGTGATCTTTAAAGGAGCTGCAGCCAGTGAAACAACTGCATCAATCAGGACTTGAGTGCAGATGTTTAGTGTCTAAAGCTGCACATAAATGTCTCTGTAAAGCTACGTACATAAGAGTATTATGGATACCCACAGGTCTCAGAGGCTCACAGAGGAGCCAAAATGCACACCTCCCAAAATGAGACTGTCCTTCCAAGAACGACAGCGTCAGTCGTACAAGTTCCCCAAAATGACATGTTTATGATGAAGTAACAAAGCTCTCTACAGGCCGCATTAAGTATGATGGGAGCATCGGGTGATGGATTACAACAAAGTCTGTGTGTGGAGGAGGTCAGAGTGGATGGATGGTTCACCAAAACATCAGATTTCAGGACCTGAGGAGAAAGAGTGAGTGACACAGCGGCAGAGATCCAGGTAGAAGAGAAGCTAAATGATGTGTACACTGACTGAAGCATTCAAAGACAAGGCTCTGTGTCTCATAGATGCAGCAGCCCATTAAAATTGAAAAGTTATTGGTGCATCATTTTATACAAATTTCTTCAAAATTCAGCTATTTGGTGTTTTTGGAGAAACTTTTGGGTTTAAACATGCATGGTTTCCAGCAAAGTGTGACTGCACAACATGAGTTTGTGCTGGATGAACGGATGAAAAAATGAAATGAAGTTCTGCCTTTAATCTCAAAATTCTGACTATTTTCTCAGAATTCTGACTTTAATCGGCAGAATTCCCAGATTAAAGTCAGAATTCAAATACATTTTTCACATGTGGCCCGAATCCTCTTCCGTACAACACAGGTGGGAGTGAGGAGAAAAGGAAAAAGAAAGACAGAAACTAGAGAGACAGTAGGAGCAGCAGGTAAGGCAGGCGGGCAAGCCAAGACGCAAACACAAAATGGGTTCAAACTTAGAACAGAAAAACAGGATTAGAGATTATTGTGTTGTGGACAAGAAGAATGAAACAGTGAAGGGATGGAGGACTTTTTCTGCCATCTGTTTCGATTACATAGAGACATACATCACTGCCCTCTCTCTCCTTCCAATTCGTGCTGTTTCTCTACCTCTCTCCTCTTGAGATTTCTCTCCCTGTCTCTTTCCCTCCTCCTCTCTGAGGCAGCACCAACACCCGCTTCATATCCACACACTGACACAGCTTCAGACCTGGAAACTGCCCAATGCTGATGTCACACATGAATGAGGGGAGACTGGCATTTCCCCCTTACAGAAATCAATCCACCTCATAAACCTGCATGCAACCTTTTTTTTTTTTTAAAATCACATGCACACCTTCACACTCAGAGTGTGTGCGCACAAACGTGGCTCTGTCGCAGGATGCTCATAATGCAGCTCTGAGCACCAAATTAACCAGAAAGAAAAGAGATAACCTTGTTTTATGTTGGCACACGTGGATGAATTGGCTTCTAACACTGGCAACAATGCTTCTCTTAGCCTGTCCTGGACAAAACACACAGCTGAGACCTTTCTACTGCTGTCAGCTCTGTGGATTGGGAACCTTCCCTGTGCAGCAGCATCCTGAAATGCAAAGCTTTTCAGGAGGAATTATGATCACAGTGCGCCCTCAGAAGCCGAAAACACGTGATTAAAATACAGTCATGAAGTAAGGCAAGAGCATTAGAAAAAAAAAGTTTCCACAAATACGCAGAATTACTGCTTCTCTTCAATGTTGCTGTAAGAATAATTAAGTTATTCATTATTAAAACTGATCCATTACACACATCAAACAGCCTTAACTCTCCTTTTTAACTCTCCTTAAGTGGAAAACCCTACAGCATTCAAAAAGCGGACAGCCCTGCACTTTTCACAGATTAATGAGCAAAACATCTGAAATATCGCTGAATCCAAATAAACAGAGGTCCCGTGTTTTGCCAGAGCGCAAAACAGAAGGAGCCCCGTTAAAAGTCGCCCCTCCGGGTTTCCGCAGCCCGCGGGGGGTGAAGTGAAAAAGCGCACAGCTCTGCTCACCTTCTCCGGTTGTCCTGTACGAGCTGGACAGGAGCAGGGCGACCTGAACGATAATCCCAGCGACTCTTTTGGTCCCCAGATCCATGATGAAGGCTGCAAAGAAGCCCGCTGGAGGAGAGAGAGACGGCCGACCTCTCCTCTCCAGCTCCTAGAGAGATCTCCTCACACCCGGCTGAAGGAAGAGAGGAGGGGGAGAGAGAGAGAGAGGTTTTACTACGCGGTCAAAGCTCCAACTTCAATGCGCCCCCTCCTCCTCATCCGAAAGCTCTTCCTACGTCCCTGAAGCGGTGTCCAAGAACCTCTGCAATGCCAAAAACGGTTCCTCCAGTTTCCCACTGTCCCTTGCGTGTTCTCTGATTCTCAATTAGCGCTATTGATCACCGTCTACCGAGCCAAAAAAGGGCACTAAATCCTGTTAGGCGGGTCGCTCACAGCTTTTTGTTCCGGCAACATGCTAACATAAGCTAATATTCACGTCTTGTGTAAATTAATAGCCTACGTTCGAATTTAATTATCTCAGCATTTTATTTTATTTTACACAGAACTGCTGAAAAGTGTTTGTTTTAGGCTATTTTTTGGTCTGACTAAACTGTCGAGTTAAAAAAAAGAGACAAGTTAGTTTTAAACTAGTTAGCCCATTTCCGCTAAGAATGTAAAAATCGGTTGCTAGGAGACATCTGTAGCGCTGTCCAATCAAGAGTCCAATCAACTATATAAACAGGAAGTCCCTGTAGCATCACAAGCTAGCTTCCAAAAATGACACAAAACATAGGCTATCTTTGGTAGGTTAGCCGTGGTATTACTTTGTTTTATCTGTACACAAGGAGAGATAGGTGTTTCAGATACACACAGTTTAGAAATAGTGGGAAATATCCAAATTATGCTAACCCAAATAATGTTATTTAGGCCTACACATGAGCAAAGACATTGACATTTCGTGATATTGGGTATTATATTATTATTGTGAAATGCAAATTAAAATATTAAAGTTTTACATTATTCTTATTTATCAAGCTTCAGGTCCGATATGTCAAGCGTATTACATATTATCTCCTCACTCAACACGGATCTATTTATTGGCTGTGTGCAGTGACTTCCTGGAGCTGGTTGGGCCAGTATATGTTTAAACTTAGCCTACTAACATACTAAATGAATATTTTAGCTTACAATAAATAGTTAGTAAAGCTAACTTTAATTTTGTTAATTGACTTGTTAGCTACACCACAATATACCTGACAATTTGTGGGTAAATATTCAGTAACAATTATTCTTTAAGAAGTACTTTGGTGCAGCCTGTTTTAATTTACTGATGTGAAAAACTCAACTTAATTAACACTTAGTTACATATGAACAGTTGGTGAAACTAGTTCCAGTAAGTCACTGCACCTGAAATACCTAAGCTAAGCTAACCTGCTACTGGCTGTATCTTCATATTTACAGCACACATGTAAAAAAGTGGTATCACTCTCTCCTCATTCAACTCTTGGCAAGAAAGCAAACAAGTGTTTTTGGTTTTTTTTTAAATGTCAAAACGTAACTTCACATGAATATTTAGGGATGATTTGTATTGGAATGCAGAATACATTAGCCTCATCTGGCTGTTGACCCTTTCCTGGTTCTGGGGTTGTTAAGAATACACTCCACTTTGAATCCAAACAAAAATGATGCACTCTGAGCAAAATGGCTGCTATCAATTACTTCCCGTCTATCCATGACAAAACAACAAAAAACAAGGACATCTGGGCTTCTTTTGACCCGAAACCAAAATGGCTTCACCTTCTGACCACCAGTTCTGCTACAAAGTCTTCTAATATGGCTTTCGATGCTGGTGCTGGTCAAAACAGCTCCACCGCTCAACAGGCTGAAGGGCGAACACCCTGGACGACATCGGGCCGTTTGGCAGTGATTGATTACCAGCCTTTGGAAGTGTTCGGTGGGACAGCAGAGGATCCTGGTTCAGCTTCATGGAGCGAGGCAGAAGAATTGTGTGAAGTCCTCATCAGGCTGAAAGAAATTGAGTTATGCAACATGATAGGAGAAACTTCTGGCATCACGGAGTGTAAGTAGACGATAAAAAATTACTTGTTAATCGCTCACTTTCGAGCCACAGGGTCAGCCGAGTTGTCAGTTGTGTAATTTTCAAATTTTGAAAACCATCAGTATGACTATTAGTCAGTCATGATCAATATAATTAGAAAGCTGTCCAATCTCTTCAGCGCATTTGAGTTTGCTGCACGGTAAAAATGACATGCATACAAGAAAGACGTTTTTAAGAAAATATAAGTGATGCTGTTATTTGTTTTATTTAATTTTAATCATGTACATCAATATTTCTTTAATTCTGTTTGTCTGATGGTCTCTCTCTTTTGCCTTTAGATAAATATCTGAGGAACATCAAGTACTGCAGGACGAAGCGCAAAAGGCCAAAACAGAGATGATGACACCAGCAAGGAAGATGAAATCAAATCATTTTAAATATTTCTTTATAAATTTAGTTAATAACGAAAAAACAAACAAACTTGGCAACAATCTTCTAAACTACTATTAAACTATCTACAAATGTTTTAATGTTTTCTCTGTTATCTAACATGGGAATGTGAAAAGGCGTTTACTTACAGTGACACAAAAATGCTTTGCAAAGTTTCTTTTATCAGTTTAGACCGTTGAATTTCAGCGACAGTGAATTATGCAATGATTTCGTACGAGCTGATACAGTTCTATTTTCTTCCACAAAGCCCCTTAGGTAGCTTACTGAATTGCTGCTGTCGTCTTTTTTCAGCTAGAAAACAGTAAATTGCTGATTGCTCATCACTACACTCTTATTCAACTGAATAATGAGGTGAAACAAAACAGCAATTGAGTCTGATTATCAAGGTTCCCCCAAGGGACCGTGTTGAAGAAACTAATATTGGCGTGGAAATTCATGTTCTTCAATTAATAACCCGCAATGGTTGCTAAACTGAGAGCATGTTTTAGGGGGTAAATTTTGAATCAGGTAATTATAATTTGAAAAAAAATGTATGTGATATTTAATTATCCTTCTAATTTTCTAATTTCAGCATTGCTCTGAGTGGCTGATTAACATTCCTTAGATGTGCAGCATTCAGGATGCATGTTATAATATTCTGCTTTCTTTCATGGGTAAGAAGATTAGTCTTTTTGTTCTTAATAATTCATCCACAGTGAATGTTCCTCCAAATACTTTTTCACTGCATATATAAAGAGTTCCAAAAACAATATTTTTAATATTATCCAAGAGGGCCTCCGTATTTTTTTTTTTAGCTCAAGAGGTCAAAAATCACCATAAGTCAAAGATCTTCTACACCAAGTGCATTTCCATTTGCTTCTCTCTTTTTTCAAAAAAACTGTGCGGAAACGCCAGAAATTGGTTGAATATCAAATCAAATTTGACAAAGTACAGCGGAAAAAGACTTCAACATTACTGAAGCTTCCAGTGAACAGATTATATCCATGTGGAGCAATGAGGAGACATAATGTTCCTCAAATTATAAAGGAAGCACAAATAAGTGCCTAATTTCTGCCATCATTATATCCAAGGATTTCATTTCAACATGGTGGGCGGCGGGGGTTGTGCGGGTCCTCTCCTTGGAAATTTTGAGCACCTCATTTCCTGCATTCTGGTGAATTTTTCTGCACTAAGATGTGCCTTGCCTTTTCTACATCAAATGATGACAGAAATATATTAATTCATGTAAAGGAAACCCAATTTTCATGCGTGCTCGTATTCATGTGACAATTCAAAACATAAAAGAATATAATGCAGGGTGCGGTTGTCGGGCAAGCAGTTGGTGAACATAAAAGTCCGCCGGTGGGGAAAAAGGCACGTTCTAAATATTTAGGGGAACGTATCCTCCCATGAAATCTACATGATTGGTTGATTAATTAATTAATTTTTTCCACAGTGTCATACACCAAAAGGTGCAGAGCCCACATGGGCCTACAGGACAGCACACATAAGAGAGCAGAAACAGTATTAAAAGACAATAAACAATAATAAGACGGACATTAGTAATAAGAATGGAAGAACATAACATGTATCCACGTTGTATTAAACAACAACAAAATCCTGTTCCATCCACATCACAACTTAAGTACATCTATGGCACATCCTGCCCCTTCTTCACGTCAAGCAAACAGCACTACTACACCTATGGTTTTATTGTCTTCTTCTGCAAATGATGCAGACTTTCTTCTGCAGATAAATTCATTTATAATTTGCTACTGGCTTTACAAAACTCAATGAATGAATGTGGCACTTATCATATTTGCAACAGGTGGTTCAAAGCAACAACAAATCAATAGGCCAGTTTTAGTAACACAAAGCCGCCTGGGGATGAGGTCATAGTGTCATGTTCAACAGATCAGGTCCAGTACTTAATTAAATACATTTCTGCGAGAGGGGATGTTGGTCAAGAAAAAGCCCTGAAAACAGAGAGCAGAGAGGAAGGCGAGCAGAGAGTCAGCAGGGGAATCTGATAATGAAAACCTACTGAGTATAGACGGCGGGGGGATCAGATGATGAAAGAAAACCTGTTGAGAGCAAACACAGCGGGGGAACGAGATAACACTGAAGACAGTTACTGAGAAACAAGGGCTCACATCGTGCACTAACACACTCACTCAACGTGAGCATCACACACCTCAGTGGCTCACGGACAGAGAAACCAGCTCACCGTTCAATGTGACCGGTTTTAAAACTGTCTGGGTGAGATATGTGAAAACACACCGCAAGGAAAAACAGCAGGTCTGCTGGTCACCGGCAAGATTTGAAACGTGACAATCCGCCCTGAGAGTAACACACAGCAGGAGAGTTAGAGAGATAAGAGGAAATGGAAAGTGAAAATTCCTAAAAGCAGGAAAAGCAATGGACAGAGGTTTGATGCTCTTTCATCCAGCTGAGTTAAGAAGACCCCATCCCAGTTTTTGTTACGTTTTGTATTTTTATCAACAGAGAAAAAGAGAATATTCTGCTAAAAGAGGACAGCAACTAAAGAATGATGATATGTATTTTTGTTTTTGCTCAGAGAAGATTAATTGTTGCTGCTTGTTAAAACCATTTGGCAGGCGTGAGCGACACTGAGTGACTTGTTTCATTTCAAAGAGAAATGTCCTTTTTCATTTTAGCGGGCTGAGTTTTGCTTTCACAGAAATATAAAGATTTTTATTTTACAATTTGAAAAAAAAATATATCTCTATCTATCTATTAATAAATTCTTTACAGTTGACACAATGCGAAGATTGTTTTCAAGCAGTGACTCATTGGTATACATGATAGTGCCACTCGGCCTCCCTCCAGCACAGACTGGTCTTGTCAGTTTGGAGATTTTGGCAGAAAAAGGAAGTCGAACCAGAATGTGATGACAGCGTGGACTTATCTGTGCTCTAATACACCAGTGAGGGCATGTGGGGAAATATTCATGGGGGTGAAAGTGGCTCAGCCTTGGTTCATTTTTGTCACACACAGATTTTCAAGCATGAAAAACTACTGGCAGACAGATGTCAACACCTGCCTCAATATTTCCATTAAAGTACGGTTCATGCCATCCAATGAAATTGCCTCATGAAAACGGATGAGGATGTCAAGCCTTTGCACATCGCACAGAGATGCTTAAGGCGAAGGCTTAGCGCGTCAGCAGCGGACAACAAAGGGCTTGTTGTGTGTCGGGGAAGGCTTGCTGATTGTACAGATCTTCTGTGCTGCCACGTTGAAAATGTGTCTGAAGCATCTGAGTTTTATAATTTGTAGCTTCTTTGCAACAACATCCATATTTGAGGCATTGTAGTCCACCACAAGCTCATTGGTTCTGCTGATGCTGAGCTTCAGGAGATTGTCGTAGCACCATGTGACGAAGCTCTCTATCGGTCACTACATATATAAGTCTGGACAGACGTGGATGCAACTTGACTGGTGTGCGGAGGCATACAACCATGAGGCGGTTACTTTATATAGTGTGTGTGTTGCAACAGCTTTGTTGTTTGCATTTCCATTCGGTTGATTTGCACTTGACACAAGTCTTTGTGAGCACTTACGCCTCCTGTCTCGTTTTAATTGTGTTAATCTATTAAATCAGCTTCTGTAGCTGCCTGTGAAGTTCAGAGACTTGCCATAGAAACATCCGTTTGCCGCGGGGGTCCATGTCTTCCCGAGCAGATGTACTGAGACACATTTAGATTGGAAGTCAGGAATACCACCTCGGGAGTATAAACTTTCCCACTTACAATGGATTGCAGGGGAAAAAATAAATGCAAACAGCTTTGATTATTGTGAGCATGAAAATCCCCGTTTGCATTTACACAATTCCTCTTGCAGGCTCAAATCGTCTGTTATACTCACGATTCTGTCCCCCCTCACGCATCTCAATCTAATTCTGTTCCTACAAATCCGAGCCTCTGTGCTCTCACAGCTCGACTCAAATTTGTTTTGTGCCCGCTCAAGTCTTTTGGCGATAATATTCCCCCATAAAAACATGCTTTTATTTGGTTAAGCGCTCATTCAACCACTGACTCTCGAAAGGGACCCTCACTATTAAACCATCTTCCCTCTTCTGTCAAAGCAGTCTTTACATTGTGACCCAGTGATCCCCGTGGAGCGGCAACGTGTTAATTCTGCACCACATCATCATCAATGGAGTGTTTTTTCCTTTGCCATGGAAACTTCCAACCGGAGGCTGAATGGAAACAGAAATAAGAGCGGCATGAGAATCAGTCAAGAGGGAGAGAGAGAGAGACTGGTCTGAGTGGGAATAAAACTGAAACTAAGAGTGATATTATTAGTGTGATGTGGTTGGTTTTTTAATCATGTTGCATCTTTAATGTGTATTCAGAGCGTCTCCATCTAGTTTGCTCAGTACATTTTCACACACTTGATATGTCTTTAATAGCAAATCTGAGCAAATCACTCAGCAGAGTGCGGATCTCTGCCAGGCGATCAAACTGACGCTGTTGTTGATCACTTGCAGCCCTAACGAGCCATTTAAAAAGGAGTGAGGGTCCGCAGTCAATGGCGGTAATAAAAAAGAGCAGTCAATAAAATAGTTTTTTTTTTTTAATTTTGAATCATTTCCCGCCACCATGAGAGGTCCTTGAGCATATGAAAGAAATGTGCACAAAAAAAGATTATTCCCTTGCATGCTTAGGCCTGAAGTTAATTCCTCATACCATCCTGTCATTCCCTCCTCACACATGCTCACTCATAAGTTCCTGCTGTCATTGTCCGGGGCCGTCGATTGAGATACCAACTGTTCTCATCAGCTGGTCTCAACTATCCAAAAGCACAGGGATATGTCTCTGTCTCTGCCTCCCCATCACCGCCCAGTCTTCACAGATTCATCAGCCTCAGCAGCCTTTCGGTCTAAGAGTCATCAGCTGCCACCATCACCAGTGTCTGGACTCCAGGGGGGGATTTATCTTACTGCTGCTGCCGCTAAGAGAAGATGCCCCCTCGATCACAGAATCTCCCCGTAGAGTCAAAGACTTTTGTCAAGATTTTTACGGATTATTTGCAGTATATCTTTACTTCATTCATTTGTTTCCTGATTGAATGATTGATCCTACCTGCCAATGATTTCGACAGCAGAGTAAAGGTCTGGTCCTGTACCGGAATTTAAAACTCACTCTTTTGCATCAACTTCAATTCTGTCAGGACCACTATAGTCAAACAAACTTAGATTCCCATTTGAATTAAGTTATATTTGGCGGTATGGGAGCTCCCAGCCCTCCCACGTGCCTACGTGGAAAGCCTAAAGCAAGGAGAGCACACCCCCCTGACCTTAAATGTGCCTACATGGAAAGCCTTAGGCAGGGGGCTAAGCAGCAAATACTGCAAATGCTGCGTCACTTTCTGATATGGTCTAAATTCTGGACTGAAAGCCGAGAATCACCCAGCACTATATATTATAGGGGGTCAAAGCCACAGTGAACTGTCAGTAAAAAATTACACTAGAAAATGGAGTAAACTGAAGCATTAAAGGCTCAAAGTGTCTCTGACATGATGAGCGAGTTTGCTGCTGAATGATGCGAGTTGTCCCTGAGCTGCTGCTGTGTCGTTTTGTCCACGCTCGTATTTATTTTGAATACCAGATGGAGCGAGCCGGTGATCGATGCACTCTGACTGCACTTTATATTCACGGCAGCAGCTGCAGGCTGTTAGAGGCCTGCCGCCCCACCAGCGGGCCAGTTGGCTGAAACAGAAGAGACACTCAGAGTTTCTTTGAGAGCGGAGCAGAGATCAAGCTGCTGGAAGCCAGAAAAGAAATCAATGAGTTTCAGAGAGAAGTCAACTCTTCTGTGTACTGTACACTAATGCATTGCATTGTGGGTAGAAAGAGTTGGAATAAGAGGGTTGCCCCTCTGGCTGCTGTAAATTAAAGACCTGTTTTAGCCAAACAGCACTGAGTGTCTGTAGTGTTAAAATGTTTTATTGTTGTGCTTTATAGAAATAGCTGTAGATTTGTACTTATGGTTTAGAGGTAGAGGGAGGATACAGACTGGATACGATGTCCAAACTTAGTTGGCTAAATCTGAAAACGTACCTTTTTCTTGATGTTCTGGCCTTTCATCCACACAAAGTGGGCCTTTATAGCAGTGGTTCCCAACTTCGAAAACAAACAAATGGATTATGACGTTCCCTGGAAAGCCTCAGTTTCATGCTGGGTGGATGAGCCTGACTGTGGAGTCATGTACCTCCATATTTATGATCTTCAGAAAGGTGATGACTTTGCCCTGCAGCCTTATCAATAACACATCAAAGGTAGACCAGCAGGCTGGAGGGAGTGAGGTTCAATGTAATAACGTGTGTTTGAGTATCTTTGTCATTGATTCTTAAAGCTGATTTGAAAAATCTTTTTAGACTTTTAGTGTCTGATACTTAAAGTGGAAATAGACAACTTTCCTCCCCGTGGCGTTACGAAGCTGTGTTATTGTTGGCGGTGCAGTCGCGGGAACAGGGTTAGCAACACAGCTACTGCTAGCAGCCTGGCTACCGTCCAAAGCAAAAACAACCGTAAGAATTCCAATTGGACCTTGAAACTCCGGTGAGTCTTATTTCCTTTACGTCTCATTTAAATGAAGTGTGTTGATGATGTCACGGCTGGTGCCGGAAACACCAGGGGACAGGGGTTTGGACCCAAATGCAGAGACAGCAGGCAAAGCAGGATAAATTAACGGATTTATTTTAACTAAAGGTGACCCACAAGTGAGGTGAGGATCAAAAACATGATATCAGTCCAGGAAACAAGCAAACAAATCTAAACATCCAAAATCCAAAAGTTAGGCGAAGTCCAAAAACACTGGAGACACAGGCACACAAGGTAACACGCAAGGAGGACTAACCAGACACAGGTGAAACTAATCAGGGCGGAGCGGACAATCACAAAAGGAGGGAAAACTAACAAGACACAGGTGAGTGAAATGCAGGGCAGGATACAAGAGGAAGGACCACAAAACACAACAAGAAACAAACCAGAACTAACATCACAAGAAATACACGGGAAATAACAAATATAAACCATAAAGTCAACAACACAACAGCAAAAACAACACAACAAAACTGAAACCCTGACAGATAATGAGTTAACAAGGCAATTAAACTCGGTTTAGTTTAGTGGAAGAGAGGAACTTGAATTCAGAAGGTGTACGGTTGTATTTTTCTGTTCAGTGGGGCAAATACAGTATGTGTAAGATTATACTGTATGTCCTTTCTTGATGTTTTGTGAGTTTATTTTGTTTATTCATTAGACTGTAGCCTACGGAGGAGATCTTAACGCATCCCCCAGCAAAAAAAATGTATCGCAAAGGGGTTCTCTAACGAGTTACTTTACTCAGGAGGTAACACTGTAATGTAACAAGTTACTTTTCAAAGTAACGCTGGTCCACTGGTCACCATTAAGGTGGTAGTAGTGGTGTTTAACCATTCAACCTGTGCCTCTCAGTGCACTGGAGTTGGACCGCAGACAGTTGAAATATGTGTTTTAACTTGTGGCAAAGGGAAACTTACTGAATCAATATGGATCAAAGTTTTAAAAGAGAAAACATAATAAAGACCTTTCTAACACCACTAGAGATGTCGTGATTAGTTGATAAATTGATCAAAATAATATTAGGTGCCAACTATTCTGGTATTCGATTATTAGTCACGTTTTAAGCAAAAATATCAAACGTTTTCTGGTTCCAGCTTCTTAAACGTAAGGAATTGCACATTTTTTTGTCATTTATATAGTAAATGAAGTGTCTTTGGGTTTGGGACTGCAAAAAAAGTCTTTTTTATTAAAATTCTTTTGGCATTTTACACCACACAATTTAGATAATCAGTGATCAGCAGCTGGTCATTATTCTCCATGTGTAGTTGGACTCAGTGCCCTGATATGATGAAATAAAAAAGCATTCCCTTTTGGTGAAAACAAATGAATAACACTCGAATGATCTTCACGCCCTTCTGACATCAATCCTCTGACAATCGATGATTAATCAAGTCCCTATCTGAAGAGATTAAATCTAAGAATATTTAATATTAATCAGGGATTGACGAAAAACACCCACCAGCCATGCTCTTCAACGACTCATATAATTACCTCTGCTGTCTGGATTTAATGAACTTCTCAAAGAATTAATGACTGAAAAAAAAAAAAAAAACTCTCCAACAAGTGCCCAAAAAGTCCCCTGCTAACTAGATCCACACTTGTGGTTTTCTATTTTTTTTCTGCCAGGTTCTGTGTGAAAAGGAAGACAGAGTTAGAGAGCCTGGGGTATGGAAAGCTCTGAGTTGTTTAATCCTAACCTGACAGATGGTGTGAAATGCCTGCAGGCTGCCAGTCAGATGATGATGAAGACAACAGCAGGTTTCCTCAGAGAGGCACTTCCTGGCTTTGCTGGGTGGACTACAGGTGAGCTGCTCTTCATCTCATCTCACAGAGGAGTGAAATGAGGTTTTTGTTAAAGCTGACGGATTCTTGTCGGTCTGCAGCTACACGTCTTCATCACTGCTGGCCCCCTGAAAAACAAAATCTGTGTAGTTGGAAGTCAGCATTGTAAGGATATTATTCATGTTGTATCTGTAACTACAGTTTCAATTCATACTTGTCTACGGTCTATCTATCTTTCACTTATACCCCCGTATCCAAAATAAAAATATAAGACAAGAAAACAAGGCTGTGACAGAACCCAACAGGAAACAGAGAAAGAGAGGGGGATGACATGCAATAAAGGTCCCCCAGAACCAAGGATGTTGCAGTTACTGTTATGCCCAGCTCATCAGATATCGACGTTTTGTCACAACCATTCGCGTAACATCCAGACGCACAAGGGTTTAATATACCAGCAATGTAAATTGGGTAAGGGTTGATGACTTTCACCCAGGAGACCGGAGTTCGCGTCCCGTTTGAAACCAAGCGTCACCAGTCATTTCCTGAACCTACCCAGGTTTTGTGCCTAAACGTAACCAAAGTAACGTACCTTGTGCGTCAAGATAAGACACGTGGGGCGCGAGCCTTTGCACTTCGACTAGAGATGCTAAAGGGAAGGCTTAGCGCGTCGTCGTGTAGGTGACGGGTAAGTTGTGCACGTCTGGATAAGACGTGAAGGCCACATGACAAAATGTCAGTATGTGACGAGCTGGGATGAGAACGGGTTGGTATGTATGTACAGTATATACAAGTAAATATACATTAACCGCTCCACCGTTGGGACTCCCTCCAGTTTTTGATTACAGTTACGATGAGGAAAACTTTATTGTCCACGAATGTGGAAAAATGCCTTCGCTCTCGCCGTAAAACAAAAAAGAGGAAATGCAAAATGCAAGAAATGGACGTCTCAGTGATACACATTCATAAAAACACAACTAACCGTACCCCAGATTTCATATACAAGTGTTCTTCAAATTAACCTGCTGTGTGTCAAAACTGCACCAAAGCTTCAGGAGCACCGAAATGACCATAAATACCAAATTACCAGGGAAGTTTGAAAAGTCACTAAATAAAACCTAAAAAGTTGGAAACATCAGTTTCTGTCAGTCTTAATTTAATTAGCAAGAAAGAAATATCAAGCACTGAGGTCATTTCTGCCTTCTGGAAATTTTTGTGACCAAAAAGTTTGCTTGAAGGGTTTTATCCCTTCTGGTACCACCTGAGAGAATCTGAGCAAAGCACCAGAACAGGCTGACCAGATTCTATGTGTGTGAACGAGTTATCTGACCTTCCCCCACCTTGTAGCGACTCCCCCTGTCTGATGCCATAAATATGAATGTTTTTATACAACACGCCTGAAGGTGTTATACAATCCTGGATTTATGAAACCAGGCCAAAGAACAAAGGAGATCCAAATGGCATTAAAAGTGAACTCTGTCTAACTTTTCTTCTGTTTAATCCTTGAAACACTGATTTTTAGACAACTGCACACAGCAGCTTCACTAATCCTGTTGGTTTCTCTTTCAGGGCATTTCAGGTTTTTTGTTGTTTTGGAACCAAGCTGATCAGACCGACAGCAGCCGAGTTGTTGGTCGGTCGTCTCTTCCAGGAATTAACACGCCTTCTGCTGGATTACACAGCAACAGGCAACAGGTCTGTTCTACTTACTCTGCTCCAGCAAAAGTCAACAAAAAACATGAAAATAACACAGCTGAAGAGGATGTCTCAAAAGTCTCTCCTTCCCTTTAGCGTTTGTGCACAATGCATAAAGCCTTGCGCCCCTCGTGTTTCATCCAGCCACACAAGGTCTACATTACTTTGGCTAAGTTTAGGTACAAAACTCCTTGTTTAGGTCAGCCTCATCAAACAGCATATGAATAACACGCCAGTGTCTTAAGTCATTTCATTTAACGCTGTCCGCATTAGTCTTTTCTCGTGAATTTTTAGGCATGAATGCGACAGACAAAACATTGTAAGATGATGTAATATAAAGAGCGAGAAAGTCTGCAGTTGGAGGAGGTTGGGGTGGTGGATGAGTCAAACAAGCAGAGGATCTTGACCCAGGAGACCAGAGTTCGCGTCCCGTGTGCAACCGAAAGTTGATATCGAACGTTATTGTTAGTTATAAATAATATGTTCGTAAGTTAAGTTACGTAGTGTTTTGAACTAACGTATCAGTAATACAAGTTACGTGACTTACGTAACATAACTAAACTGATCTGAACCCAAACCATGATGTTTTTTTCCCCTAAACCCAACCAAGTAGTTTTTATGCTTAAATTTAACCAAACTGCAACCGTAGGTCACGTGACTAAGACAAAGAATGTCACATGATGAAAGTCACCTGACGTTGTCATTTCCTGCATGTCTAAAACTCATAAAAAACGGAGGGCGAATGATATGATAATGAATGATATGAAATGATACGCGAATGGCCTTAAAAGTGTCGTGCTATTCATACGCCATCCCATGAGATCGCGTTGCTTATGTTTAGGAAAAGACCGGTGACATTTGGTTTCACACGAGACGTAATCCCCAGTGTCGCATTGTGCACTTTTTCAGACTGTCTAATACTGACGCAGCTGGGCTCACATTGGGAGTACATTAAAGCCTGGTACCTTGTGCGTGAGGGGACAAAAAGGTCGGTATCTGACGACCAGGGACTGACACCAGCCTGCGTCTACACAAATCTTCATATTTAACTCATGCTGACTGTCACAAAATAAATGGACAATTCATATACATGAATCCTATAGATTAAATTTCGTCACATACTGTGTTGTGTAATAACACTCAGTCCTTACTGCACGGCATCGATTCCAGCCCAGGTCCTTTGCTGCATGTCGTCCCCTCTCTCTCTTTCTCTCCTGCTTCCCTGTCTGTCTTATCACTATCCAATAAAGGCCAAAAGCCTGAAAAAAATAATTAAAAAAATAAGGCTGCATTTACTGTTACTAATGCATTTACTGTATTGAACAGTCAATGATCCATATAACATCCATTTACTACAGGAAGACAATATCCTCGCTGCTAATGCATCGATCATTTCTGCACCGTTTACTGGAACACAGATGGATTTTACCTTCGCTGAAAATACACTGTTTACTACTTTATATTTAGTAGGCTTTATGTAGGTATTAACAATATAAATACTGTATGTTCAGGAAGGCCAGAACATGCAGTATACTCTGAAAGGAGTATCAAATTTAAAGTTTTTAGAGTGCTGAGAAGAAACTCGTCAATCAGAGCTCTGTAGATAACTGGGGAGTAAATGGATTCCAGCAGAACTTCACTATTTTTGTGCATTAATGGTCTCATTAAAGGGACCAGAGAACATGGGTTCCATTAAACCTGAAAATAGCATTTCATTTCACCTCCTTCATTAAAAATGTTTTTCAGAGGAGATTTGTCTGAGCCCGAATCATCCGTTCAATTTTGGTGAGAAAATTAATCATGCAGTTCATAAATTAATTAAGCACATGAGTTTAATATGGATTTACATATTTTTTGTTGTAATGTGTTATTGAATGTACTTTTGTTTGCTACCTTAAGTCACTGTGCGTCCTCAGTATCAGTACTACTATGAATAGGAGAAAATGAATAAGTAGCTCCAGGAATGGTGCTGGCCAACATGGTGTGCAAACAGACAAGAGGACAAATACGAAGCCAGACAGATTGAGGGACGGATGACTGATCAGCCAGCAGAGTCAGGGCAAGATGAAATTATTCTGGAGGAACTCATTTTAGTGGTTTAATTTCTTGCCAAAATTTTCACAAGCTGCCACCAACTACTCTGAGTGAAAATACTTGAAATAAAGAGAAAAAAGAGAAACTGAGGGGAGAGCAGCTGGATAATGAGGAGGCAGGGTGATCTTTTTTTTTTTTTTCAAACCAGCTTGATGACTGCAGGGACTGCCTGCAGCAGGGACACTGGAGAATGAGCTTGTTGAGGATGCCGGGAACGACCGGCAACACCCTCCAATCCAGAGATTTAAAGCAATGTGCTGTGTCCCCAGCACCCTGGGCCTGAAAACCTCCTACTCCCAGGACTTCAAAGCCCCTATGCTAGTGGTGTAAACATCAACACTCAACCAATGCTGTAAGCTCCCAGTCTGGTCTGGGCAGAGTCAACTAGCTGCACGGCCAACTGAGCTAACTAACGGCAGCTACTGTTAGCAGCAGTTAGTGGTAACTAGCAACAAGTAAAACTATTAGGACACTCAGGAATCACAGAGAGTTGAGGCAGAACAGCCAGAGGACATCCAGAAAATACTTTCACCATAAAATATGACCCAGTTTCACCAACTACTTAGGAAAGTTTTGAAAGAAAAAATACATAGTGCAAGAACATTTGTTCTGGACTCAGTGGAAATGAAAGAGCCACCAGCTATTACAAGTCAGTGTACCATCAGGATGATGAAGTATAGAGAGGCGAAGTCCCTCCCCTTCCAGTGGACCTCCATGGCACAGCAGTTAATGGTGAGAGATAAATATTTAGTTTTATCCCATTTGAAATGTGCCATGAATTACACATATGATGTTTGTCAATCTAAATACAATTTGTATTGTCATAAAATATGTTGAAGTATAAGACTGAGAAATTACGTAATTAGAAAGAACACACACACCCAATAGTGACGTCTTGTTTAATGCTCACTAAAACCCATGACCGACAGCCGGTCCGCATGTTAGCTAGCTAACGGAACTAACTAGCTCTCCTTTCACATAGCTGCAGCTGTCACCATGACCACCAAGGGCCACCAGTCATTTCCTAAACTTAACCAAGTAGGTTTTGTGCCTAATCTTCACCAAACGTCACCGTTGTTTTGTGCCTAAACTTAATCAAAGTAACGTAGACCTTGTGTGTCAGGATAAGACACGCAGGGCGTGAGCCTTTGCTTGTCAGCTAGAGATGCTAAAGGGAAGGCTATGTCGGCCATGGCCGCCAAGACACGAAGGGCGCATGGCAAAACGTTGGTATGTGACGAGCTGGAATGAGAACGGGTTGGCAATTTATATTTAGTTTAAAGCCAATAGCTGATGGACTAACAGGCCTTTAAATATATATCTGCTAGTGCCACCTGTAGGGAGACAAAACCTCCTTCATGATGGAAGCAATTTGAGCTCATGGTGTAAAGAGTGCAGTGAGATGAACTGAACTTTCTGTGCTGCTCTGACTTTACAACTTTGCACCAGTGACTTTAAGGCGACGGCAGAAAGCTTGAGATGAATGGGTAGCTAACGCAGATGCAGGCAGTCACCCATGTGTCATCCAGTGTGGACAAAGCTGGGGGATTAACTGGCGGGGATGCAGGCGGAGAGGTATACTGGAGGCTCCACAGATGGACTGGATGGCACTGGACGTGAACTGGGAAATGCAGAGAAGGCAGAAAAGAAGTGTAGCCTTGTTTGATGAGACCAGAATATCTACAAGCACAAGGAGCAACTTTGCAAGTCATAGCTTCCAGAAAACCAGTGGGAAAGTGCCATGCCATGCCGTGAAGCTTTCTGTTTTCATTACATATTCACAGCTGCAGGATTGACCCACACTGGTATTATAGTCAATAGCTTTAAAGGATACTTAGCAAATCCCAAGAAAAGACCAAAGCCAACAATGCATTATTCTGTTTCAGTGGTTTATGTAGTCCCTACCCTGTGTGTGGCACTCAGCCCAAAACACATTCAGGACACAAATCTATTAAAGCAAGGCTCAGTAATTTCCTAAAACAGCTGGGCACCGTTTTTAGCAAACGTTATTCAAACAGTATTGCAAATAAATGAAGGAGTAAATTGCGCATTTGTTGTGGGCCGTTTCCTGCTTATTAATTAACACATTTAGTGTTGTAGTGGGTATTTCTGGCAACAGGGAATGAAATTAATAACAAGAAAATAAAATTTGCCCGCTAATCCCTAAACTGTTAATGTTATGGAAAACTGGATCATAGGGGAGGCCTTCTTTCCCTGTTCTTGCACACAGAACTCAAAGCTTTTCACCTCCCTCACATCCAACTTTATGCATCATGGGCACACAAGACCAAAATCTGCAGGATTAACCAGGACCCCCATTAATGCGTTCCTGCGCACCTCTTCCTGCAGACTCAAAAGATTGGTCTGTTTTCCACTTGGAGTACACGAAACTCACCCAGGCAGTCGGCATGTTGGTCTTACATGTCCCTCTTTAACTAATGAAAACAGCACCTTGTTCTCCCCATGTGGAATATCATTCATCACCATATTTTAGATATATAAGCAGTAATTTAAACTTCATTTTCATATTTGAAAATGGCTGCTAATACGATGAAAGGACAAAATAGCAGAGACACACATGATGATAATGGAAATAATAGTAACACAAATTAAACTTTATAATGGAATGTGATTTTTCTCTTTGCTCCGCTTTCTCTTTAATGGCTATTGAATTTATTCAGACGAGTGAAATATCTGCACTTTTTGAAGTATATCTGATCTCAATGGAACAGCTTCTGAAGTGGAAATGTCTGTTCTTTGTTAAACTGCAGATCTCTATTCACTTTACTCACACAGGAGTTATTCACACAATGACAGACAGCAGCAAAAATATACATGAAAATAGAGTGAATTATCTGAACCCAGGAAGCCGTGTTTGGTTTATCTCACCTGACACACTAACAGCCTCAGAAGTGGAAACATCTCTTTCGAGATAAGAGACAGCAGAGCTCCTTAAGCTTTTTCAAATATACGCAGGATGTAGCCAACAATTACTGTTTATCAGGAGATGTGAGAAGTTTTGGCAAAGTGTCCAGCAAAAATGGTTGAAATGTCATGTTGATCTGAAAGCTTATCTCTGCATATTCCTTTCATTTCTCCTGATATGAAAGCAAATAGGATTCTGAAGTGAGTTTTAGAGTCCTACTCACCAACATGAGGCCTAATTGACCTCAATGGATCTGAAAACAAGCGATGAAACTATCTTTTTTTCTTTCCTGTTGTCTTTTCAAGTGAATAAAGGATCAAACAATCATGTTGTTTATTGTGATGCGCTCAGAAAGACGTGGGGAGTCAGTGAAGCGGCACTTGCCTGCAGATATTTTCTACCGAGGACAAGACGCTGCAGTAAATTTCACAGAGGAGAATGAAACACATACAAGAGTCAATAGAGAGGAGTTTAACGGCTGCAAAATCTGTGACTGTTCAAGCTCGGGAGAGAAATGGACTGAGGTTAATAGAAACAGGATGAAATATACTGCTGTAATTACGTCCGTGTTCAGTTACCCTTTGCGTGATTGGTGAAGAGGGGTACGAATGAAAATCAAGAAGGCATACATGAAGATGGAACCTCAGGGTAAAACCTGAAGCTGGACCAGAACTAAAGTATGTTTCAGTGGGGGTTTCTGCCAAAGACTGGACCTGCTGGAGCAAGAGACAGATCATTTTCCACTTACTGGCTCTCGAAAGCACCGAGCGGCGGACTGAAGCCACTAAATGATGGGTTGCATGACTGACTGTTGCCATGTTCTTTCATGATTTCATTTATCTGTCACTAACTATAATAAAAGCGGAGTCACAAGAGAAGATAAAGACAAGTGGACTGTTGCTAAATTGTTCCAGAGATGTAAGTTTTGAAGAGATTACATTTTTGGTGGATCATTACTTTTTTATTGCGACTAAAGATTGAAAACTACCAGGAAAAATATGGATCTTGAGGTCATTTATAGATTTACGCATCATTTACTTTTCTTTTTACGCCTCCGCGCCGGAGGCATTACGTTTTCAGGTTGTCCATCCGTCCCATTCTTATGAACGGGATATCTCTGGAACACCTTGAGGGAATTTCTTAAAATTTGGCACGACCATTCAATTGGACTCAAGAATAAAGTGATCAGATTTTGGTGGTCAGAGGTCAAAGGTCAAGGTCACTGTGACCTATTAAACTAATTTTTAGTTAAGAATCCATACGCTAATTCTGACAAAATGTCACACATACTGTATGTCTAACAGAACAAAATGATGAAGTGATGACATTTTATATCCAAAAGGTCAAAGGTCAACTTCACTGTGACATCATGATGTTTCTGGCCATTTTTCAACACCATAACTCAGGAACAGAAGGTGAGGTTGTGACCATATTTCACCTTTTGGTCGGATACTGAATTGGTGACACTAATCTGGGGTGCCCACCTTCAAACTGTGCTGATTGTTTAGATCTTCTGTGCTGCTGGGATGAACATGTGTGTTCTTAAATTTAGACTCTTAAATTTAGAGTTTCTTTGCAGCAACATCCATATTTGAAGCATTGTAGTCCACCACAAGCTCTTTGGTTCGGCTGATATTGAGCTTCGAGTGATTGTCGTTGCACCATGTGACCAAGTTCTCCATCAGTCACTACATATATCACATGAGTCTGGACAGACAAGGATGTAAACCGCAGCTTGACTGGTGCACACAGGCATACAACCCTGAGGTGATAATTCTAGTTGTTTTGATGCTTTCAGACTTGGATCTAAACTGACTTTAAAACTTACTCTAAATACCTGTTTGTACAACCAACTGACCCAATGCTTTTCAAGGTTTGGATCCAGCTGAGGAGTGTTGTGAAGCGTGATATTAGACCCTGAGCTGCACAGTGGGAGAATTCAGAGTCCAAACAACCTCTGAGCATCTCTGACCCGTCAGCTGTGACTGACGGCTGCTCTCATCTGGAACAAAACTGTGTTAAAAGTGCGAAACTGCAGTGTCAGTGGACGAAACCTGCTATTAGGACAGGGTGACGGTCGACAGATTATTGAACTTTGACAACACTGATGGATTTGGACAAGACCCAGAAGTTAACCTGCTAATACGGCAGATAACTGACCACAGATCAGTGGAAGACATGACACATATGAGAGAAAACAGGGCAACGTCAACCCTGAGGTATTTAAAATACAGTTTGTCATGTCAACAAGGTGAAGCACATGTACAACGGGCACATCAGCAACAGCAGACTTTCAACTTATGTTTGCATTTTTTCATTAAATACTTTTTATTTGTTTCTCAATTGATTGATTTATTAAAAAATGTGAAAACAAAGAAAAATGCCTGGGAACTGTTTGGACTGCTGAAAATTACTTATTTAATCTAATTACACAATCACCGTAGTTGTGTTCTAGCTTTTGAAATAAGTGAAATACAAAGTTTCAATACAAATAAAACTTCTTATGGCTCTTCTAATTATTGGTTATATACAGTACTGTAAATTATCTCTTGTGAATAGCAACATTTGACTAAATGTGTACAAAAAAGCTTCTGTGTTGCATTTGCGGGTCAGGAAGCTCTTCTGGAAATTTAGAAGCTCGCGAGCAAGCACGCAAGTTTTTCGCAAAGCCTGAGTCTGTCCTGCTTTGTCTTCTATTGTAATTACAGTATAATCTATCTTTGCCTCAACAGTGGAAGCAATATTGTTAAGACAAAGAGAGTAATGTATAATCTACTTTCATAGGTTTAGCCATATTTTTCATCTATAACACTAATTTTATGTAATTGCTAATATGTGGGAAAGCGGGAAAAAAAAATTCAAAGAGAAAAGCTGTTCAAGGCGTTAATATACAGACAGTAAAGTCACCAGTTTGTGGCACACAGTAGATCCAGCTGTGGATGAAAATGCCAAAGTAGGAAGCCAAAGTCATATTTCAACTTTTGCAGCCACAATTAATTACAAACCTACGCTAATGAGAAGTTGTAATAAGTGACATTTACATCTCTGAACTGCAATCAGCTCAAATGTTGCCCTGAACCAGACGGATACAGCCAGAACTCACAAAATATCTCAGGCACACAGGGTCTCATGCAGATTTTTTCAGTGTGTGAAACCTGGTTTAGGTTAGAAGACTGCCAACAGAGGAGATCCAGAAGAGCTTGAGCGAGAATGACGAGTCGAGCGACGACGGAGATGAAACGGCAGATGAGATCCTGAAGCTGCCATCTGACTTGTCGAACATGACAACTGTGCTGCTACTGATTTGTGTGTTTGCCATGGAATACCTGTGAATTCCTCATTAAGTGTGGCACGCTGGAAGAACATTAGGGAATTTAGAATTCTCACTCTGGAGTTGCCCACGCCAATTATCCAAAGTGGCCAAAATTTCACGGTTCTAAAAAAAATGCAGGAGAAGAGCCAGTTAAAAGTTTTGTTGAGTCCTGGAGTCAATATTTGCGGTTTCCAATGTTTTTGGGGAGGATGGTTATTAAGTTATGATACATGATTTATGATTTTAAGTGCTCCCCGTTTTATTACTCAAATTTTAATTTAAACCAGACAGTAATTTTGCTTCTTGGTAAAACATTTTAATTGGCTTTCTCTCATGAGGAGCGCTTGTGCTGGCAGTGCTGATTGGTTTTGTAATTTGTTTGAAACTGCACTCATTTTCACTGTATTAAGTTCTGTTTTTGTATTAAGTTCTGAATTTGTTGCATAGTAGAACAGAATAAACCCTGGAGCAGAAAAAGATAGCAGGCCAAAGGAAAGGAGCCTGAGGAAAGCAGCGACTGAACTATCACAGCAAGGCGAGAAAAGCTCCCACTTTTCCTCCTGAGACTCATCTCACAATCTGGAAACACACTGACTGAAGAGGTCTCATTTGGCAAAACTCAAGCAACGTAAAAAGCTCCAAAGAGAGTTTGGGGTAAGACATCTTCATATTGTCTTTAACAGCATCTGTGCTATGAATGTTAGGCATTAAAATCAATACATTTGATATTAGTAGAGCGCATACCTCCGCCAAGGCCCAACAGCCCTCTTATTTAAGCCTTAGCACCAACTGCAGCAACTGGTGACACTCTGTTAGCACCTTACTGAATCCCTGTTAACTTAGCTACACATTGGTGGTAGCTGCAGGTTTCTAGCGCTATTTGTTACCGTACAGCAGCCAGGAAAAGACTACCCCCCCTATGGAAACACATTTAAATCCGCATTTTTATTTGGATCCGCACTAAACTGTACATACTCACAGATACTAGACCTCTAAATATGCCTGATTTTTTAGAACCAAGATCCATGCGTTATTCCCTGGAAAAATACTGTGAAAATGTCCAATAAAAGAGCCCAATCCTCGCAATGTTAAAGAAATAGGTGATAAATTCCAGGATCCACCCCTTTATCCGGATCCGCACCAAAATTTAATGGGTTCTTCCTTGGCCCATGCCCCATCCTTCCACCAAGTTTCGTGGAAATCCATTTTGTAGTTTTTGCGTAATCCTGGTCAAAAACAAACAAACAAACGGACACGGATGAAAACATCCTTGGCAGAGGTAATAATTTTTAAACAAGCAAGTGGGGTTCCCAGTTGCTTTACACCCTATGGGCCTCACTCAGTCGACCCCCATGTCCCCAAATATCTATTTTTCATAATACAGCTAACCTCACTTGTTAGTCTTCTTCTTCTGGTCTTCTTCTTGTAGGATTTTGGTGTTTCGTTTACAGATTGACATCATTTACATTTACATTTCTTTTTATTTAGTTGCTTTAAGACTCTAAACTGACTTCACAGCTTGCTGTAAATACCCGTTTGTATACAACCAATTGACTGAATGGTTTTGGAGGTTTGTATCCAGCTGAGGAGCCCTGAGGAGTGTTGTGAAGCGTGATATTACACCCTGAGCTGCACAGCGGGAGAATTCAGACTCCGAACAACCTCTGAGCATCTCTGACTCGTCAGCTGTGACTGACAGCTGCTCTGATCTGGAACAAAACGCTGCTAAAAGAGAGAAACTGCCTCGACAGTGTGAAAAGACGAGGAGATCGGCGGACTTAACCAGCTATGAGGACACGGTGACTGTCTACAGATTATTGAACACTTTCACAACATTGGTGGATCTGGACCCAGACGTGAACCTGCTAATATGGCAGAAAACTGACCACAGATCAGTGGATGACATGATAACAGAAAGTCCATTTTTAGACAGAGAATCTCCGTTAACACTGCTGACACAGCATAATTTGCGTCCTGTCCATTTTTAAATCTAAAATTGGTGAAATGTATTTGCTTCCTACCATGAAGACGATTCCTTCAGCCAGAACTTTGACCAATAAACTAATAAAACCTACCAGTGTCCCATATGAGAGAGGGGTTGGGAAGCATATTTACACAATACAAGAAGCAGTACATAGCAGAAGGGATGCTGCAGTTCAAGGAAAGGTGGAGATGCAGCATAAAGTCAATATAGTATTTGATTAATGAAGATGAAAAAAAAGTTATTATTTTACATTCTTCAACTGAAAGAAATCCAATCTGTGCTCGTTTTCCACCACACTGTGTGAGTAAATTTTACCCTGAGAGTTCCAATCACACCTGATTGCACTTTCACAACAGCGGCGTCATAACAACACCAACACCCATCGTTTTCTTTTTTGTGAGTGACATTTTTTTTAATTATTATTGTAGAAAGACACAGGAATATAAACAAACTGATGTGAAATATGGTCACAATCTCCTCTTCTGTTCCTGAGTTAAGGTGTTGAATAAAGGCCAGAAAAGTGTCAATTGTAAATGCATTTATATCGCGCTTTTTGGAGTCTACCAACTCCTTTGGATATAAAATGTCTCAATTCATTTCATCCTATGAGCCATTTGTGTGGAATTTTGCCATAATTAGCATCTGAATCTTTGAGTTTTTGTGAGGTCACAGCGACCTTGGACCACCAAATTCTAATCAGTCCTTACTCTTCAGTCCAAGTGGATGTCTGTGCCAAGTTTCCTCAAGGCGTTCCTGAGATATCAAGAATGGGACAGATGTGAGGTCACAATGGTCTTGACCTTTGACCACAAAAATCAAATCATTTCATTGTTGAGTCCAAGTGGATATTTTTGCCAAATTTGAAGAAATTCCCTCAAGCTATTCCTATCGCATTCAAGGGAATGGAACGGATGGACAACCCAAAAAACAAAATGCCTCCGGCCACAGCTACAAAGTCATTTTGTCAAACACTGCAGTGCTGCTGTTCTGGTTTCAGGGCCCAAAGCTTTGAAAAGGAAATTACCCTCATA
>JBBPCS010002200.1:0-13833 GCA_037974645.1 Hollardia meadi
CCCTGGTCATCAAAGGATTCCACTCTCTTTGCACAAAGATCTTTTCTTCTCTCTTATTATGTATGGATAAATTCTCTGTATTTTCATTTACATTTATGTCTCCCAGCTTGTCACATGAAAGGCTGTTTTCTCTTCGTACTCTTCTAAGGTTTCCAACATCTAATGTCTGAATGATCCACTGGTCTGATCCATGGTGGTTACAGTATGACTTTGATATCCTTTGTACAATCGGATATTTCCGATTGTGATGTCCCTCTTGATATATTGCATCTTTTATTCACTTCTGGGTTGTTGTTTTTTTCTAGTTTGTCCCTCTGGTCTCTTTTCTCTCTCGTGTGCGAGAAGTAGACATACTGTACGTTGTCACTGGGTGAGTTTATGCTTCAAGACACACAATCCTGTTAGGAATTGGCACGGCTACGTCCATTTGATGCCAGTCAAAATATCACAGTCTGTTCGCCGATATATGAGCAATGGCCATAATGCAGCCCATAATGAGGCTTGTTTATACGTCTATGTGGTGTAGTATGTATTGGATCAACGCCACATTGGTTAAGCACCCAGATGTGTTTACCTTGATACAGTTCTGTGTGCGTGCGTGCGTGCGTGCGTGCGTGCGTGCGTGCGTGAGTTGTTGTTCCTGTTTGAACCTCAGCAGCAAGACACGGATGCTATTGTGTTTAAGTGATGGGCTTTACTAATAAGAGCCAACAGTCTGATCAGGATTCAGCAAGTGGTCTGCGTAGAGGAGAGTGACGTCTGCTTGGGATCATCCATCAGAGCTAAATGGCAGATGGCCCTCTCTGTGGCCAGGCAGGAACTAACACTAACACAATCGCTGGAGAAACACAGGGAGCAATCTACCTGCTGATAATCCACTTACGAACAGACAAAGCTGCTTTAATCTGCCCACTCCTTCCCTGCACAGCCCTGCACCACACGACAAGGCCAGGCTCCATGCTGGAGAATAACCATTGATCCACTGCACACATGTACACAGGCTGAGCACTGACAGGCCATGTTATAATGAATCCCTAATCACTCTCATGTGTGACAGGAGGGTTACGTTTTCCTTGCTGTTTAATTAAATATTTCTCTGCAAATTCAATGTATGCACCTAGTTGAAGTAATGGCAGAGACACATCATATCAGTAGGACGAAAAAAGATAATAAAAAGAGTAAGAGCAAAAGAAAGAATTTGGTAAAACATTATGACGTGAACCCCACTTTAACTGTCCTCCAGCTGTATACAAGCACTAGACCCAAATATTGAAGATCATTTGAGAATTACACTTACAATATTTTGATCTTGCAACATTATTTTATGTCTTTATTGTTGTGTTTATTTGATAACGCCTCTTTTAGTCTTTTGTTTTTTTTCTCCAAGATGGTTCTATGGGTTAAGGTGGCACTCCATGACAGATTATTGTTTTATGTCAGCAGTCAAATTTCTGCAATTAACTGTCTGGGCTGAAATGTTTATGTTGGTGTTCGGAGCAACTTGAACATTACAAGCTGCAAGCACTGTGGAATAATTTCACCTTTTACCATGTAAATTATTGCAATAAATTATTACATATCTTATTTTGATAATGATACAATACAAATTCTAAGATGTGAAAATTCCATATCCACATACCACAAGTAATAAGATTCACAAAACACATTATTTACACTACACTGCCATGAAAAGGGCAGTCCACTGTCCTGTAATGTAAGTGCAAATAACAGCATGACCTAAAATATTTGATGAAATGAAATGATCAAATCCTGCAGCTTTCTAGACAACTACTAAATCATCCTTGAAGTATGAAGCATGTTTAAAAAAATTACTTATTACTTGCATGTTTTACTTTAATGAGTTAAGATTCACAATTGGGTCCAGGATGCTTATTAGAAGAGCTGGACATGGAGCTGGACTTGAGGTGCATCAGGCCAAGACCAGGGAGTCATTAGATAAGAAGCTTGATTGAGATCATTTGCCAGGTTGTTCCCGCTGATTTGGATTTATTAAACAAGTAGGCTTCACCGTCTCTGTATCCCACGTTGTGCAAAGCTGTTCTTGCTGATGAACTCATCTGTTTAACAGTTTGAATAACGAGTTGTCCTCTTTTCTCAAGGCTGAAGCTCTACAGGGAGGAGGTGTCAGAGTGGAATAAGAGGGAGCGAAGGAATGAACAATTAGTGTGGAGGGGCGGAACAGTTCCACAATGAGGCAGAGGCGAAGGCTGGGAGCGAGCCATGAAAGAGGCCAGGTGCAATATCACATCCTTCCTGTCAGATGGCTTTAAAGGAGAGCAGAGGAAGAGCGTTTAGCTCCGAGGGACGCATGTGGAATGCTGACCACAGGTTGGAAGAATCGACTACTCAGATTGCGTCTCTTCCATGCGCCCTATTGGGTTGGGACGGTATCTGCCAAGTAAGAACTGTTGCCAACGTCTTCTGAGGTGCTTGGAATACCGACAAGGAAAATCAGGTCTGGGGGATGAGAGCTGACCTTGATCACAACAACTGTGATACTCTGTTGAGACTCTGCTGAGTGCAAGAGACACCATGAATTTGTGTTTTTAACATCCTTGAGGAAATTTACTGATATCATTTATTCACATAATACAGCTGTCTTCTGTACAAATCTCTCCACTGCTCCTTTATTTGTACTGTATTTCATAAAAATCAATACAAATCACATTCCTACTATGTCAGCAGATATGCTACAAATGTTTTTTCATGTCACTCGATGAGGAATTGCAAGTGCTGCTATGTTCTACTACTGTACGTATCTGCTGCTACTTACTGCGAAGCTTCACGTCTAGCTCGGTCTCCCATAGCCATATTATTTCAGTAAAAAGGAAAAAAAAATTTAAATATAGCCTGAATATCTTCAACACTTCTAACAAACGCTGATATTTAAAAAGTAATAACACAAGAACATGAGAGGTAGGGTGTAAGGTAGCAGAATACAACAGGCGTGGGTAAAAGGTTGGTTTTTTTACAGCTGTCCAGTTGTGTCCTCACTCAACTCTCTGAATCCCTTATTTTTGGTATTAGAGGGCCTCTATGTATATGGTTGTATGCTTACATATGCTATCATGGTGGAGCAGATTTGGGCCCGGTTCAGGAAAGCAGAGATTGTTGATCGCCACCATACACAGCACCCATTGCCCTTCATGGTTCTGTCTGGCGATTCACCCTTGGCGGTGGACGCGTTCATGCATGCGCCTTGGCCGGGGAAACCACGTATTCCAGTAGGCCCATCCTGATGGCCAGCTATGTTCATGCAAATTTCAGGGGGCGACTACGTGAACCTAATTGGAAAAGAGCATTACCCATAGAGTCCAGTAGAAGGCTCTGCCTGTGCTTATAGCGCAAGGGTTACAATATTCGAACTTTCCAATATGTCCCATAAAAACTGCACTTCACCAGGAAACATAATTTCTTCACTCTGCAATGGCCATTAGTACAAGTAAGGGCTAAATCTTAATGGTCTTTTAATCTACTCTGCCTGACTGTGATTGGCCTTAAGTACTACCCAATCTCTTTTCTGTAGTGATTACTGTGGGAACTTGTCAGACTGGTTAGATGGTTCCATTTGTGGATTTTTTCTTAAAAGCCTTAGTTTTTCTTGTTTTTTTTCCCCCAAGGGCAGCAGGTGTCGAAAGAACAACCCTGCAGCCTCTTAACGCCTGGAGGACCACTCCAAATTGCAATCATTAATGCAATTCGGAAGTAAGGACACTTTCACAATTATGTGCTTTTAAAGAACTCAAAGATTGAGATTGGTTTAAAAAGACCAAGTCAAACTTACTTCCACTGTAGAGTTTTAATTGTGCTCTCAAGCTGGGAAGCAATTAAACTTCTCCCTTGAATGATAAGGGAGCATTTTTGCCCGTTACTCATCAGTGTGCTTTAAAATATCTGCCACTTTAGTTTCTGTTCAGAGAGAGACCACAGGATGTCCTTTCTTGGTCTTTTTTTTTTTTTTTTTGAAGCAGAGTCAAGTCCCTGCTGTGAATTCTTGGTGTTTGTCCATCATTGATTAAGAGTTCTGTTAACAGCAGGCACTAACAATTCAATTCTCTGGTGAGATGTGAGAGGTTCAATAACCACCCTCTGCTTGGAGTGTCTTTTTGTTTGTCACAACTAGGCAAAGCATTCTCTTTCAGTCTTCATTGACATTTTTGTTCCAAAGTCAATATCATCTGTTTCACTCCGTCACAAGCACAGCCATGGTCTAGTTGTTAAAAATAAAAGGAAGGACACAATGTTCTTTAAAAGTTTTGTCATTTCTAAGAAAAAACCTTATCTTACCTAACAATAGGGTGAAAAATAGAAAATACTGGTACATTCTACAAAAGAAATGTCACTTTCATGGAGCTTGACAAACTCCAGAAATAACAACAGCAGACCGTCACATTAAGGGCGCCAAGTGAGAAAGTGTACTCACTCACATGGTTGCTTATTCTCTGACACACTCTATTCTATTGATCAGTTTGAGGACCCTAACAAGTTCACCAATAGGGACTGACGAGGTAGAGGACATATTCTCATATCAGACACTGAAGGACACTTGACTCTGGCCTTAATGTATCTCATTAGTCTACTATTTTGGACAACATACCGTTAGTGATGCCTCCAGGCAGTTCTGTTAGTCCTTGAAGGACTTTGTCCAAACATTGTTTTAAAGGTACAACACACTGAAAGTTTTTAGCTAGGACTCATGAACTGTGGCCTATTAATTCTCTAAACAGGCCATAAAGACTAATGACCACACTGACTTGAGGTGGGACAAAATCAGAGCCTGGCTTTTTGGACAGTTGACTTCTGGTTTTGAGGAAAGCCTCTAAACCTTTTGTCTGAGAAAGTAGGACATAGTTTGGACACAATGAGTAAAAGAGTAGGTGTGTAAAGCCCATGCAGTTGTAGTACAAAAAGAGTGCACTTTGTGTCCTCAAAGCAAATGCCTCAGTAAATGAACAGCTGCTCTTCTCCATGACTTGAGGGTGTAAAGTATTAAGGACTTATGAAAATCAGTGACACATGGGCCACTACTGAAAAGAAAATCAAACCGCACTGTCAATTAAAAAACAGCTCATGTTTGTCTACACAATGACTCAACTGTGAATGGCAAACATGTACAACTGTGCCACTTGGTACTGGATTTAATGAGCAGCAAAATATACGGGGCATTTTTTTTTTTCACCAGAAATTGAGGCATCTGCGTATGTTCTTTAGGGCTCACTAATGAATAAATGGCCATGCAAATGTGACCTGACTTCGGAACATGCTGCCCAAAGTGAGATTAATCACTGCTGCTGAGGGGGATGGTATTCTTTGTTTCTGTTAACTTATTGTCTCTTTACTTCACGACCAAGACCCCGAACCAACATTACTTCTTTGGCATACTGTACATAACCTGCCACTAATCATCAACAGCTCCTTAGGCACCTCTTGCTTCTGTGAAAGTAAAAGCTTTTGTCTCGTCTCCCTTCTTTTTTCTTTATCCATCTATCTATCCATCCACAGTATTGTTTCTTTCACCCATTCTGGACTTACCTAACAAAATGTATCAAATGTTCAAATAAAACAGAATGTTGAGTCATATATATGGAACCATCAAGGCATGGAGAGAGGCAGCTTTTAGTCGGCAGCAGAGGATCAAAGTGAACGGTGACTTGGCCAGTTCTGATGGGGGGGAACAGGACAGACAAGCACGACTCTCCCTGCAGTCTGAACATGATTCATGGAATAGTGAATATATCAAGCCAGGCGTCATAGAGCTGAGAGTAGTTGTGGCCACAGGGCAGCTCTGATAGACAGAAGAAAGTGAGTAAAGAGGGGTGCTGGGGGGGGGGGGCATTAGTATTCATAGGGATGAGTATATACTTTACATGAACATGTGTCCAGCACATAAAATGTAGCGTAGATACATTTAACTATCATAACATAGTACACACAATCTCAGATATTTTTTTCCTGGCTTTATAAGGCAGCAGGGGTGTTGAGCAGTGACTTACAAAATATACAAAAATTCCCCGTAGACCTATTAAAGAGCCTCTCTTGAAAACATTCCTTCTCCTCTTGAAAGCAGAGCATACAGTACAGTGCCATATCTATTATGTTAATAAGGTGCTTGGTTATGTACCAATTCTTTGTCACCCACACATTTTCATTTTTGTTTAACAAGGAGCATTAGGCCAGGCCGATAAATGCACTGTTGGTCGTCCAACAGTTTTACAGGGCAGCATTCAGTATTGACTGCTCTGTGACAGACTCTCTGGAGAGGCCAGATCATGTAGTCTTATTATAGAGGGAGACAAATCAAGTGTACCAAAACCCTCCCCTCCAGCCCTACTTTCTCAAGGTTATACTCAAAGATAGCTCATGTCTTGATACAGTAAGTGGGTTGGGCATTAAGTAAGCCCTGCCACTAGAGACATGGTGGAGCCCTATGCAGTCAAAGCGAGGGGGCTTCAGAGTCCACAGAGGGACAGGCGTGTAACTAATTTAAACCCCTGGGAGGCCTGCATGGGCCCTGGCTTTTGCCCCAGCGGAGTAAAGTCAAGCCACTTTAGTTCTGGATGTGTTGTGCTTCACACACCGCAAAGACACAGTCAACTCGTGTGTTAGCATTATAGCGCTTAAAGGACACGAGTTTAAGGCTTTCTGCATCATTAAGTATGACCGCCTTGAGAAACCCTTGAGACAGTGGTGCCCCTATTCTGCCTATGAGCACAGAACAGACTCACATCATGGCAGAATCGCCACATTCCACAGCGAAATATGATTACAGGCTCCAGAGAGGCATGTTCCTTCTGTCAGTGACACTGTAGCCGTCCCACAGTATATCTCTCAACTAGCTTCACTTCCACTTGTGGGAAGGAGTGCCAATTTTTTACAGCTCGCTGAATTCAAAGAGATGAATCTCTGCAAACGTGCTACCTACTCCCATTAAGATGTTCTTATTTACTCTTCAGGAGCGAGCGTCAGCAATATCTTTTAATAAATGCAGTCACATTCTCAATTTCCAAACGTTTTGCACTGTGGACGTGAAAGCGAGCAGACTGCTGCAGCGCTGCACAGTATCCTTTTTGGTGGGAAGCCGGGCATTACTAATATTGATTTCTTTCATTTCATAGTGCAGTATAATGAACTAACTTTAGTCAGTCCCTGTCACCATGCATTACTATCTGACCACACCGAATGAAAGCTAGGCTGCCTTTCAGGCACTTTTAAATGCATCAGTGAGATGACGATACGCAGACATTCATCTCTGCTGCTTCATCTCATGTGATCAACTTCTACTGTTGATTCAGATTTATTTGTGACATCCGTACATGCATGAGAAGCTATGTGAGAAGAAAACAGAGATAAAGGCTAGCACCTGAGGGTAAATATATAGGGATGTCCTGTGCTGAGGACTGAGCCTGACTTCAGTCCCGTCTCTGAACACATACAGTCGTATTGCACTGCTGCTGCAATGTTGCAATGTTTTTAAAACATTAGCTTCTTTCTTTTCAGTTAGTGGACATCATTTTGCTTTCCTTAATGAAGAAGCAACTTCATCGAAACTCCAGTAATGAAGTTGTAATGGTTGCAAAAGGAAAAGGACCAAATACACGTGGCCATTGAAAAGTGGTGTAAGAATTTAACACGTCATCAAATCAAGCATCACCAGCTTTGCTTGGTGCACAAGAGCTAACTTTCCGCTGCTATGTTAATGAGAAGGAACTTCTCCCAAAAGGTGTGAACACCACATTAAAAACAGATGGTTCCAAAATGTGGAGGCAATGAGCGTCTTCAGCGCATCTGTTATAGAACTCTTACACAAAGAAAAAAACAAACTATACAGCGTTTAGATTACAGCATGGCAGCCCTTCACATCAGCCGTTCTTGCCAGAGGCTGAGACCATGAAACATCCAGATGGCAAGTCTTTTCTCTTTCTTTCTTTCTGTCTTACATAACAAACGGCAGAAGCATTTTGTTTTAACTTTGGTCAAAACTGAAACATGCCCATTATAAAGCAACTACGCACTAAATGTCTGCTTCTCAAACTTTCATTGTACACCCGCATTCTCCATTTATGTTTGTACAGTATGTGCTTGTGCGTGCACCATGCTCATGTCCAGTTTGGTTCAAAAGCACAACACGTCACTGTCACTCTTATGTCCACATTACTTCCACAATATTGCATGCATTTATATATATGCAAAACAATATTATACAAATAGATAGTTTCTATATTTGTTCCAAAGACAACTGAACTTACTGAATCATGCAAACGGAAAGAAGTGAGAATGAACGCTTGAGGTACAGCGTGTTTAATGGCAGCTCGGTGGATGATAATGGTGTATGCACTACACCGGTGCTCGGCCTCGCAGCAGATGCGCTGGCCTCTTCACGTGTGCGCTAAGCAGGAGTAAAGAATCGTCATCCAGGCAGGTAATTGGCTGCTGTTTACATTGCCGTTGGCATACCCCTCCTCCCCTGCTTGACACATCTGTAGTGTTCATTAGAGCTGAGGAGCTCTGTGCTACACTGTGTTATCAAAGCTGGCCTTTCAGGCTGTTCACTTTGCAAGTTCCAGTTTGAGTCGCCAGATCAGCGCTCAGTATTGGGAAAATCGAAGATTGCATCTAAGAATTTTCAGACCTTCCCGAATGCAAGCAGATTTTCAGAAATAGAAGCTGAGGTTCACCGTTTTGTTGTTTTTTAAATGTGTTAATATTTTGGTTGAAATCTACACAGACAGGTTGGACACTATACGATAAAGCGGAAGTAGAAGAAGAGGGAAGAAAAACAAAACACAAAGGCAGAGGGAGACCTTGGAAAGGTGGGGAAAAGCAGTATGTAGAGGAAGGCTTACCCCAGGTGCTCCAACGCCAGATGGAGAAACAGCTGATTCAAGTCCAGGGAAATAGACTCGTCATCAGCTCCAGCCTCAAAATCTTCATTAAAATCCTGACCAAAGTGGCATAGACAAAGAGAAAGGGTTGATGTAGATGTAGCTAACAACAGCTCATGAAAGGACAAATTCAAATTCAAAGTGGTCTCACGGCAGAGTGATTTGACTCTGAAATACAAGGCTTAATAGATTAAATCACAGAATTGTGTGCATGCAGAGTTTTCTATTAATTACTGATATCAGAGCATATTAATTAAACAACCACAGCATGTGTGTGCAGTAGTTCGAAGAGAATAGGATGAGTGCTCTTTATTATCCTCATTATGGAAGTTGGAATATTCAGTAAATGCACCCCTTAATGAAATACAGTATGTGTATCGTGTCATTAGGGGAATTTGTCACGCCACATTTCATCTAGGCTTTCTGGCTAAAGCAATGTCATCTGCATTCTCACAGAGGTGGCAATAATTTGCTTATATCGGGAGTGAGAGTATTGTGGTGATCATATTACATTTATACACAAAGCAACTTCACTGTTTGCAGTTGTGTGTGTCATAGTCTGAGTCATCATATTGCTATTTAGCTACAGTATATTTGTAGAAATCAAACAATTTCTTGACAGATGACTTTCCTACGTACTGCAGTTAATCTAAGTGTCCCGTTCTCAGGCTGCTCATTGTGATTATTATTACCATAAAGATGATGCAAAAGATATGCAAGAACCTTTAGACATATTTCGGCTCATATAAAAGTACAAAAAAGAAGGACAGGAGATTCAAAACAGATCTGCAACTACAAAGGGTTTTTTTTCTTTTTAAACCACAGAGTTGGCATCGCAACTAATTAACCATGGGTCATAACATTTTAAACCCCTACTGCACTGCATGTCTTTACACTCCACATATCAATAATGAACAAGATCAAGCGACTGCATGTATTTGCAATATAATATGCAGTTCCAGTCATTTATCTCAAACATTAACTTGCATCTGTGTTCTCTCGGATAGATTTCACTGAATTACACTTACAGCCAATAACAGAATATCTGTTTAACACGTACTGAAAACTCTCCCTCCTCCATCACTGTCATCACGGCGAGCCAGGAACATGAGGGAGCAGGTTGGACCCAAGTGCAGAGGCAGGAGGCAAAACGGGTTTAATTAACTGTTTATTTAAATAAAGGCAAACTAAAATGGTCAAAGGCAGGCAAGGGTCAAAACCAATACTTGGTAAATCCAAAATCCAAACTGAGTCCAAAACTTAGAGGCAAAAACAAACAAAGAGCACATGGTAACACGCACCGACACAGACACAATGAACTGACCAAGACAAAAAGGAAACTCACAGACTTTAAAGGTTAGGTAACTGGCAGTAGGTGAAACTAATCAGGGTGGGGCAGACAATCAGGAAGGAAAAGAACAACTGGAGGAAGTGTAAAGCAGGGCAAGATACAGGAGGAAATGACTACAAAATAAAACAGGAAATGAACTAGAAACTCACACAATAACATCAGAAGTAACTACCAAATCTAAACTACAAACTCAAAACCATAACACAGGAAAATAACACAAACACCCTAAACTCTCAAACCCTGACAATCACAACACATATGGTGCTGCACTCCTTCTTTCCTATACACAATCCTTTACCAATAACAATAACTACATTGTCTCCTTTGCTTCCCCTACACACATATCTCTTGCAATTCATTAGTATCTGAGCTACCTAATGGGAACCTATTATTATTACTATCTTCAGTGCAGTTACACCTGCAGCTTGTCTTCTTGCTCTATTAAATTATAAACTGACCACTTTTTTTTAATGTTAGACGGTGCAGTTTTAATTGGACATAAACTGCAAACAAACAAGAGTTTTGACAAGTGCTTTTACAGTGCATAGATGCCTCCAACATGCCTCATTATGTACTGCACAACAGTTACTTCCCCCACAACATGTCCCCATATCTTTCCTGTCTCTTTCTACCTCTCTCCAATTGAAGGGAGAGGGGAGAGGAGAATGGGGGGGACAAATAATGACAATATTGTCATTTTGAAGGTGGAGATTTAATTATGAACAGATATGGTTTTGTTCACATTTAACTTTTTTTTTTTTTACAAACAGGCATGCAACATGAAGGCCTAAAGAAAATTTTGAATACATTTCTTCCTCGTAGAGCAAAGCCTAAACCTTGGACTGTTTGCAATGGCTTGTGCTATTCTCCTCTTTGATTGGCATATTGCTACTATTAAAGCACATTACTGCCATAAATGTCTAGCACCCTCTGCAGCTGGCAGAAGTGTGCATCACGTCATCCCGTGATCATGGCGTGCATTCTTACAAACACACTGGTAGAAGACGTTATACAGACAAAATATTTCTGCTCTACAGCCTAAGCAGTCATCAAAATGTGGTTCAAATTAATTTAGCGACTAGCTAAATTAGCAAAAATCAGAATAAATAAGTGGAGTGTGCATCCATTTAACAGATGCAAACATAAACAGCTTTTATGACATTGACTTTTTAGACATTTTATGTTGTTCTTACTTTAATTTGTTGCCTATGTTTATCTGTTTTATCCAATCGTATTCAACAAGAAGTCCGCAGTTTCCCAACTTTAGACAACGTTTTAGAGTCCAAAAGATAATTCAGACAATTTGCTCCTTGTTCCCTCTCTAAAAGGATAGTTTCCCTGCACATTTTACATCCCAGTCCTGCTCAGATGTTGCTCATTATAGCTACATGGCCCCAAAACGGAAGCCAGCATACACTTGAGAATATTGTTGCTTTCCTACAGCAGTCTGTATTTCAGTGAATGCAGACGTTTGTAATACAAATACAATTTGTGTGGATTCACATTTAGCCATACATGCTACAGCCATAATGACATGTTTATGTGTGTTTGTTTTTTTACCACATCAAAAGATTTCTGGAGCCACATTTGATGCCATTCTGTGGATGGAACAACTTATCCCATAAAGAGTGTGTGTGGGATGGTTGAAGAGGAGACATTAAATACAATCCATGAAAGTAAGTCCCAGTCTGGCCCCATCACTGCTATGTCAGGGTCTGGACAGTCCCACTCAGGTACCTCTCACTCGTTCTATTGCCTTCCTGATTGCCATGGGAGATTTGCAAACCTCAGGACCTGAGAGGAGCTAGTATTACTCACCTTGACCATAACCTCTCGTTTCCAATCAGAACTGGCGCCAAGCTCCCTTTTCCCAGCAACCACACTTGGAGGTCATGGTTCTCTGAAACGTCTGCTTGTGAATAGCTGCTGGAGGGTTGGCCCACAAAGACTCGATGAGAGGGTCTGCGTGATGGAGAGAGGGAGAAAAGGTACAGTGTGTGAACAGGACAGACCTACAGTGTGAAGAGTCTCCAGGCAGCGGAAAAAGTCCTCCAGGCAGCCCTTGTACAAAGGGCTAAGAGAGGAGACATTGTCTTAATTGTAGAATAACACAATGCGCAGTGCTCAAAGAGAGAGGAAACAGTAAAACATAGGATGCTACAACAGTTGTGCTATTTTAACATTGCCTTAATCATCAAATATTAATTTTACATTGGGCGATTTAGGCGCTAAAAGTTTTTATTCTAAGCAAACAGGCCTATACACCAACAAGCAACATCAACAAGCATTGAATATCTCTCTACAGTCCAACCTCCTGAGTCTCTTTGATCATGCATGCATCGCATGCTTACTCTTGAGAATTTCTGGTGTAGTCCTTTCTGATTACCATTCTAGCGTATGTCTTACCTTCAGCTCACCTCAAAACTTTTGAAAAACACACTTACGGAAGGAAGCAAAAAGAGAGAGGCAGAGAGGGGGCGAGAGAATGCAAAGATGTTTTAAACATGAGGGGGTTTTGTTGCTTGTGTTTTGCTCATAGCCATAATTAAATTCTCAATTAGCAGGCCCTCTGGAAGAAATAAATGAAGATGGAATTGATTGCAGAGCTCCAACGCTGGCCAACTGTAAAGGAGAAGAGAGAGAGAGGGGAAGAGGCAGTGCAGAGGTAAGGAAGCAAACCCGGCGGCAACAAATGAGTGCATTGTTTTAATTTAACTTGTGTGAATACAACTCATGCAAATATATCTGTCGTAAATATATCCTGATGAAGATCTCAGTGAGCCACCGTTGCCCATATTGCCTTCATCTACACCAGCCAGAGGAGAGTTGTATAATAGACAGCCTAAGTTGCACCCGTTTATTTTATGAACTGAGGACATGACTGTCATTACAGTGCTGGATGGATGGACTTCTTGAAACTTAATCCAGACCTGTCCATGTGTGCTTGGTATGAATTTGATAGAGGACATGTTTAAGTTAGCTTTATCAGAAAACTAACTTTAGGCAAGAGTCAGAGTCAGAAAAAGGGCCCCACTTAAAATTCATTCATCACATCTACCCTATCACACGTCTTATGATCCAGACCATCTCTTATTCCTCAGAGTTACCTATGCTGTGCTGGACCAGGAAACCATCAAGCTCTACCCACAGGCTGGCCTGATAACTTCAACTCATTGAAGTGGGAAATAGAGAATCCATTTTATAACATGACTGCTGAGGTCTTTAGTCATGCCTGGCCTCTCCCCGTGCCTCTCTGGCCTACCCGGGAACAGCTGTGACATAGCTGTGAGGCTCCAAGGAGGAGTGTGGATTTGCCGCAGCCCTTTGATGTGTCAGCAGTGCGTTGGCGGCACACCTCTGTGCAATATTGAAATGTGATGCAATGACGATAGGTAAGGGTGAGGAACTGCCGGGGGCTAATTGAATATGCTCTGCCCTGCACGGTATTCCTTGCCTCTGGGTCCTCAATTCACCCCTTGAAATTGCAGATGCGTTGTATGTTTGTGTGTGTGTGTGTGTGTGTGTGTGTGTGTGTGTGTGTGTGTGTGTGTGTGTGTGTGTGTGAGAGAGAGAGTGAGT
>JBBPCS010002201.1:0-13832 GCA_037974645.1 Hollardia meadi
TGTTCGCTCTCAATGTTTTCCTATTGTATCTGATGTTTCTGGATTACTGTTACTGCTGTAGATGTTTAAGGTAGAGCTCATTTGAACGAATTTATACAGAATACTGTTGGCTAGTTGAATCTACAACAGTGCATCATATTCTAGTTCAGTTTAGGTCATTCTGACACTACTGAACTTTTTGTGTACTTCCCTTTTTACTGACTCGATTGAATTTAATAATGGCTTCATCGCAGCGCTCCTCTTTCTGTCTCTCCCCTCCACAGTACCCTGGAGGGTTTCTATGTAGACGATGCTCTGCAGGGTCAGGGGATGTACACATATGAAGATGGCGCTGTCCTCCATGGGACGTATGTTGACGGCGAACTCAACGGGCCCGCTCAGGAGTTCGATGGAGAGGGTCGCCTGGTGTTCAAGGGCCATTACAAGGACAACAACCGCTGTGGGGAATGCTGGGTCTACTACCCTGTGAGTCAGCTCAGCGCTCACTACAGCACAGTGGATGTGTTGACATGTGTGGATAACTAGTTTACTAGACAAATTTAGTGTTTCCTCTTAGAGTAGATAGCACAGCGTCATGAAATACAAAGAGAGGATCGAGTCATTGTGCTGCATGGACCTTGTAGGAGTCATATTAGACTTTATATCGTCAGTGACTTCTGCGCCGCTAACCACAGCAAAAACACATAGCAGAGAGGTTAATCGGAAAGAGGAGGAAGCGGAAACAAACCTGTAATTTCAAAATAAAGGAATGGATATTTGGCATTAGGTTTTGTAGCAAAAAAAACCAATGCCAGGCCTGTACAAACTATTGGGGAAACACTGAGTTCAAGCACTTCTAAGGCCATATTTAAAAGTATTTATCTTACCATTAGATGTTCTATATGGCACTAAGCCTTAGCTAAGACAGTTATGATGCAGTTCTGCACATACTAAATAACATATTACAAGTAAATTAAATGAATGGTGTGTGTAATGTGCATGTGTACTGAGGTGTGTCTAGGATGGAGGCTGCGTGTTTGGGGAGGTGAATGAGGAGGGGGAGATGACCGGCGAATCTGTAGCCTACATTTACCCCGACAGACAGACGGCTCTCTGTGGAAGCTTTGTGGACGGGGAGCTGATCAAGGCTCGCCTCGCCACCATGATCTGCAATGAGAGTGGAAGGCCACGCTTCGAAATCACACCCAACAGTAAGTACTGATGCCATCTTAGCGATGGGAAAGTGCACTTAAAGTTGAGTCTGTACTAGTGTGTAGCATTGACATAATCAAGATGGACGATGCGTCTCCACCCCCTCTACCACCATACAATAATGAAGTCCCGGATGCGAGCGCTGCATTCTTGCGCTGGTGACGTCATTTGGAGTCTGTGCAGTAGTGATCGGACGGTGGAGCCATAGTATTGAGTTCCCACCCGACTCAATCGCGAGCAGGGCTCAGCTGTCAATCATGACGTTTCACCCCGTTTTTATAGCATCAAATAACTAATTAAAACCAAACTGATCAGAAAAATGAACACTTGAACATACATCAGCGTAATAAGAACTACCTAAAATGACAGAAACCATCTTTGGGAAAACTTTATGTGACGTATACTTCACATCACAATATACTGGTATATTGCAGGAATAATAAATATCGCTTTTAGGCGCTTAAGCCTGTGTCACATTCAGCCAATTCATCATATATACTGTATTTTGGACTTTATGGTGTACTACATTTAGGATATTCATGGTGACATCATGGTGTAGTGGTAATTAAATGTGATGTGCTGGAAACTGGATGAGTCACTGTGCTCAGTCTTGGTTTATATTGTTCCACTTGTATTTAATTGAGAGAGGCATTTTTGTAAACAACTGCCACATTGACATGACATCCTCTGTTTTTAAGGTCCTGTGTACTCGTACGACAAGTCCACATCCACCTGTATCGCCACCCATACTCTGCTTCCTGATCCTTACGAGAGCCAAAGGTAAGTAAACTCTGAATTGACCATCATGATACTTCAGGACTGTTCTCCTTATTGTCACTATGTCGTTTCCGTGTCTCAGGGTATTTGTGGCAGACTCTATGATCAAAGGAGCAGGACAGGGCCTGTTTGCCAAGACTGATGCTGAGACTGACACTGTGATGGCTTTTTACAATGGAGTACGCATCACACACTCTGAGGTATGACCTGCAGAGAACATGTAAAGAAAGAAATCATTCCAAGCTTAAACTCCAAACCAGGGGTACTACCCCAGGGGGTTCTTCTGCGGTTGCCTGGGGGGTTATGCAAACTCATTGTAAAAAAATAGGATTTATTTATTCATCAGAATAATAAAAATATCATCATATTGAGCCAGCCGGAACAACTGAACATCACATACACACTCACATTTGAGAGTGCAGATAAGCTCGTTAGCAAGCGAGCAGAGAAGTTGAAATAGATGGCTAAAAGTAATAGATACATGGACTTACATTTATATAGCGCCTTTCAAGTCTACCGACTCCTCAAAGCACTTTACAACACTTGTCACCTTCACTCCTTCACACACATTCATACATCACCATCTAAAGTGCCACCTGCTCATTAGGAGAGGTAACCATTCACACATACACTCACACACTGATGGCTATGCCTTCAGGGGAATTTGGGGTTCAGTATCTTGCCCAAGGACACTTCGACACGCTGACTGCAGGGGTCGGGGATCGAACCGGATGACTGCTCTACCTTCTGAGCCACGGCCGCCCGCAAGCAGTTCAAATAGATCAAAGTAATACTGGTTAAAATAAATAAAATAGATAACTAGATAACTAACAGTTAGGGGTAAACTGTTGAAATCGTTAGCTTAAAGTACATTAATGGCTAAAAGTACAAGCTAGAGGTTAAAATGGTTAGCTTAAAGTAACAGATAAACCGTTCTTTCCGTTTGTTCATATAGGTCCATTACCTTCAAGCCCTCGCCAAAGGAGTTCACACAATGCTGATTAAGCTGATCACTCCCAGATATATATCTCTGTATTGTACAGTGTACCAGAGTTTTTAAACTGGTGTCGGTGGTGACTTTCCTGCACTGGCTCACCGGTACCGATGCGTTTTAGCAAAGATTGTTTTTTCATAGCAGAAGGGGAGCAACCGTAGCGACAGAGTAGGCTACAGTATACGCTACAAGCTACAGCAACTACAAGTACTGTATGTCGGAGCCTAAGGCGTCATAAGCACATCGACAGTGTTTGTGTAATTACTCTCACTACCAGCACTGCTGGTTCAAAGTAATGGATAAATGGTTGAATATTGATCTAAAAGTAATGTTAAATGAGAAAGTGTTACATTTCTGCCAACCTTAACATGTATCCTTAGTTTTCTGTATTGTACTAATTAAACCATTTGTCCCCTCAGGTGGACAGCAGAGACTGGGCACTGAATGGAAACACCATCTCATTGGACGACGATACGGTGATCGACGTGCCTCAGCCGTTTGACCAGATGGAGAGATACTGCGCCTCTCTGGGTCACAAGGCAAACCACTCCTTCACCCCCAACTGCAAATATGACCCGTGAGTACAAAGTGACAGGAGCAGAGAGGGCGAGAGTGAGTCAAACATTGTCAAAAAAAGATTCATAGTTTTGACATTGAAAGTTCATCTTGCAAACAGTAGTTGGAAGAAGAGTCTTCACAAGGTTCATGTAGTAGCTGTTCCTGAGCTTTATTTGCATCATGCAATCTTCCTCAGCATGTTATCATGGAATGGTAATGTTCAAATCTCCTTTTTTCTGAGCACTTACCAGACTTCATGTCCATGTAAAGTCCTCATGAAACAGAAGGCAGAGTTGCTGTTTGCTTCCTCATATTTTTGTATTTCCTGTGCAAACGGTCAGATAGGGAGGGACTTTTTAAAGTAGCTAATAGAGTTGGCGCTGAATGTGTGTTATGGCTCCCGTCATGCAGCTAGATGTCCAACTAGCTGACTCCACTCGACTGGGAGCTCCCAGTGAACACGGCCAATTTAATGTTAAAGGGACTTTCCAAACATGGCTGGAGTGGGACCGAAGAAATCGTCCGACAACAGACCGACGCCTAATGGAGGCCAGTTTGACGAGAGTACCAAGGTGGTTTTCTTGCCAGGTTTAGCTCCTGGCAATCCGGGGCTGAGTTGGCATAGCTAATGGGACCTCTGCATGGCTAACCGAGCTAGCGGTAACTGTCTAACAGCAGCTACAAGTCACGTTATCTGCCGTTATCTGGTGGTTTAACAATCAGGAAACTTGTTAAACCACCTTGGTACTGGATTCCCTGTCGTCAAACTGGGCTCAGTTTGTCTCAGAGGCTGTGTCCGGTCTCCGTCCAGCCGTGTTCACCAGCTCCTGAGCAGTTAGCGTCAGCAACAAGTAAAGCCATCTTTACATCAGGAAACTCCATTACTCACTGAGACTTCAGGCAGAGCAGCTGGAGGACATCAGAGCAAAAACCAGAAAAATATTTTCTCAACAAAATATGATCCAGTTTCACCAAAATCAGTGAATAAAGTTGTGTTTTTGTACAGTAATCAGTGAGGCCTGTCCCACACACACTTGCTCCAGGTGGGCTGCACCCTTCTGACATGAAATATGAAGCTAGCTCTTATGTGCCATTGAAGATCAATTGACTGATGGGTGGATGTCGTGATATTATTGATTGAAAATGGTTAGTACTAGATGATGCAAGAAAATGTAAATGAAACAAAGTGAAAGGACGGTGCTGATTTGTTCATGCACATAAGTGAAAGGCAGCTTTTGGTATTGAGAAAGAGAAATTATATTATTCTGACAATAACTCACAACAACTCATTCATCTGTCAGAAAACACTGCTTACCACTCCCATATAACTAATGTTTTTGGTCCAAAACTTCCTCGGCTGTGAATGATAAGACGTGCTCGCTTTCAGCACTTTAGCATTAAGTATGGCTTTATTAAGAGGGGCAGCAGGTTACTGCGGGCAGAGTGGCCGAAGACGTCACATCTCTGCAAGTTTGTGTTCTGCTTGTTTAACAGGTGTTTGATAAATTGTCTCCTTTTTGTTGCACTTATGGATAATGAGCATTATTGTCTCCAGTAAAAAGTATCAAATCCATTTCATCCCCTTCGCTAATTGCTCTGTTCTGAAGTTAAGCTGAAGTTAAGTAAGGCAGGCACTGTGTAAAAGTCTGTTGGATGTATCCATATCGAGGAAAAATTTCCAAAGTATCGTAATTGACGTACATTTTTATTGGATCCCCTCTTGAGGTCATATATTGCCCAGACCTATTTTAAATGACAACTTGCTTGAAGTGATTCATTTAGATAACATTTGTAAAACTATACCAGAAAATAGTGACATTGCCAACACATGATTCCACTGAAGGTTGATATGTGGAGTAGCCTCTGTGTTTAAGGTGCCGACCATGGACCTCACCATCGCTGGCTGGGGAATTCTGTTGCATGTCAATCCCCAATTCTCTCCTCCCTCATTACTTCTCTAGCCATAATATGCCCGTAAAATACTTCTCAAAAAGGGAAAAAATTAATATTTTAATAGTGAATTATTGTCTATAATCAAAACTTTTCTCTGAAGGAAAGCATGATGAAATTATCATGGTTGTGTTTCCTGTCTGAATTTGATTTTTTTTATTAATTTATTTTTTTTGATCGGTGCAGGTTTGTCCATCCTCGTTTTGGGCCTATCAAGTGCATCCGGACCTTGCGGGCTGTGCAGAAAGATGAGGAGCTAATGGTTGCTTATGGTTACGATCACGAGCCGACGGGGAAGAATGGCCCAGAGGCCCCTGATTGGTACCAGCAGGAGCTGGAGGAGTTCCAGCAGAGACAAGCGGCTCCCACTGGCCAATAAGAACACAGATGAATTCCCCTGGAAAATAAAACGCCCCTCTCTACCTGTGCTACTACCGTACAAGCCTCCTGCAGCATTATGACACCTGATATCCCCTGCAGCTGCAAACCACACCGTAGATATTTGAGCAGTTACTATGGTGGTATTCAAATGGAACACTGCTTGAGCAATTCAGTATGATTGAAGGCCTCGGAGGCTCCAAGGCTAAAGCAACACAAAAAAATATGCAAGGAACCAAATGTTATTAGAGGAGACATGTCTCTGGCCAGATGTGCTGTTCTGATCTTACCACTGTCTTCTTCATTAGTGGCCTTTCAATGGGCTTTTCAGTGGCCAATGCTGATATTCAGAGAGCAAGGCGGCTGATGGACGATATGTGATGCTACTATCATGTTGTTGTTTTTTTGCATCTGATAAAATACAACAAATTGATAATAACAAATGAGACAAAAAATTGATGAACTTAAAAGAACATCTATTTAACACATTTATCAATCGTAATCGTGACGTTTAAGTAAAATCTGCCTGCAGTAAGATCTGTCTGCAGTGCACTTATTTTAAATAAAAGTAAAATGTATCAACTAAATAAATGTCCATTTGGCCTTCCCTGGTATTGGCTCAGTGGAATACTGCCTGAAATTAGATTTTTGTCCAGCCATCTACAATTATAAGCGCATACCTCCACCAAGGCCCAACAGCCCTCTTATTTAAGCCTCAGCACCAACTGCAGCACTCTGTTAGTATCTTACTGAATCCGTATTAACTTGGCTACACATTGGTGGTAGTTGCAGGTTTCTAGCGCTATTTGTTACCGTACAGCTGCCAGGAAAAGACTACCCCCCTATGAAAACATGTTTAAATCTGGATTTTTATTTGGATCCGCAAACTAACCTGTACACATTCATAGATACCAGCCCTCTAAATATGCCTGATTTTTGTTTAATCAAGATTCATGCATTATTCCCTGGAAAATTAATGAAAATATTGAGAAATGTCCTATCTCGCGATGTTAAAGAAAGAGATTTTTAAAAAATTCCTGGATCCGTGCCAAAATGTAATGGGTTCTTTCGTGGAAGTCCATTCAGTAGTTTTTGTGTAATCCTGGTGACAAACAAACCAACAAATGGACACAGGTGAAAACATAACCTCCTTAGTGGAGGTAACAAAAAGGGGGGAAACAAAAGTCATGTATAATGTATAATATGTAATATAATATTATTCATTACACATTACAATCTAATATACAGGGATATCGTAGCCATCGTAGGGTTATGCTGTGTATTTCAGAGCTAAACTTGTATTTAAGGGATATTTTAATGTCAAGCAACATAAGTCAAATGCATTCTATACATTATAACAATATATACTTAATGCTAGCAATATTTGATGACTGAGGAAGTTTAGGCCATTCTCAATTTCAAGCATTTTCTTTTTAAATCTGTCTCTTATAAGTTGTCAAGATTGATGGAATTTAGGATTGTTTACAGCAGGGTGCATGAGAGTTATAGTACAGGGCTCCAAACGTACTTTTTCACCACAATCCCAAAACTGTCCTGAAGCACATTTATGTGTGTTCGTGTCTGTTGTCAGGCAGAGGGTTAAGCCAAATAGCAAAACTGATCAAACGCATAAAAAAAAAAGATAACTTTCTTCACTCGCATTGCACAGCCTGCTCATATCATCTCCCAAGTGACTAGAGCTGACAACAATGTAAGCAGGTCAGCTTGGTGTATTGAAGCACAACACACAAAATCGGTCGACCACTACTTTTCATCACATATTACTCATGGAAATCAGTATTTACATGATTCTTATAAATTAATTTGGGATATGATTTTATTTTTAAATGTCTTTTTTCTCAGTTGTCACTGTATCATCACTTAACATGATGTCAGTCCGTAGTTTTAAACGGTGGCTGCAGTTTACTTAACAGGGCCTTAAACGATGTGTTGAGGTTAACAGCTTTTGTTACCGCATAGTATTTATCTTATCTGTTTAAGCAGTTCAGCTCACACATCATTTGAATGAATTCAGCAGGCACAAATTCAGACATTTTAAGTGTAAATTTATAGACCTATTCACATAGTGAACATTATATATTACGGTGACTAATTTATTTATAAAGGCTGAATTTGGTAAAGAACTATTTCCTGAGCTTTGTCGAGGTGGTTTGTAGCATAAGCGCAGGTATAAAATAATGAATGGTCTACCACTACAGGAAAGACCTACAGTGACCTTGTTTCACTTTTGTTACCTAATATCTGTGTTCATACCCTACAAAATAAAGTCTAACATAAAGAAAATCAATTCACATGCTTCGCTTATTTGGAATTAGTTTGTGTGTGTTTTTGCCATGGCTGCTATCTCACCCTACTATTTATTTAATGGAGATAGTGTTTAAAGAGAGTTCACCCTTAAATCAAAAATACATATTTTTCCTCTATTTTATAGTGTTATTTATCCATATATTGCTTTGGTGTTAGTTGCTCAGCTATCTACAGCTACAGTATATCGGCTGTAGAGTTTTCTGCCTTTTCTCAAATATAATGGAACTAGATGGCACTTGTCTTGTGGTGCTCAAAGCACCAATAAAATATTTTTAAAAAACTCAACAGCAATGTCTCTTCCCAGAAATCATGACTCGGTGCCCCAAGATAATCCACAGACCTTGTTATGAACAGTTTTATATAGGAACTATTTTCTGTCTACCGAACTCAACCGTATCTTCATAGAAAGAAACACATCTATTCACGACAAGACGCTTAGGGCAGCAGCTAGCTTAGTTAGCTAGCCTCTCATTCATGAGTAGATGCACGCTTCCTTCTGCGCAGTGATACAGAAAGAAAATGGTTCCTACATGAAACCGCTCACAACAAGGTCGGTGGATTATCTTGAGTAACCAAGTCATGATTTCTAGAAAGAGACATTGCTGCTGAGTACAAATATTTTATTGGTGCTTTGAGCACCACAAGACAAGTGCAACCTAGTTTAATTATATTGGAGAGAAGGCAGACATCTCTACAGCTGATATCTCCAAAACGGAGCAACTCACACCAAAACAATGTATATGGATAAACAGCACTACCAGCCAAAGGAAAAATATGTATTTTTGGGGTGAACTGTAGTGTTAGTATTTTAAGATTTGAGGATCAGTAAGAGCTGATGATGTCTGAGACGGGAAACAAAAAAGAATGCCATTAAATTGTTTAAACTCAGAGGAATTCAATTACTGCAAAAGCTAAGTATCTTCACATAAATCCAAATCATTTTGTATTTCATTGATGTTTTCAAATACCTGGCGATGCAAAGGTGAATTTGCTTGAATTTGGCTAACTATTTGCAGGTTAAGTGTCTGGAATTAACAACACGATGATGGCCTGTTTATTGCACATTCTACTGGTGAAATAAAGAACCGCGGGTTTTGAAGAAAAAATTATTTAACTCTGACCCAGAAATCTGTATATTTAGTTGAGGGAATCTGTTTCTGGCTACTCTTCCAAACGCAGGAGTAGGGGGCGGGTCTTCGCAGCCTGTGAGTCCTAGTTCAGGGCAGGAATTCCTCCCTTTTCCTCCACCTGCTGCTGGTCAGCCAGGTTAATGGATAAACTTCCTACCTTCTGAACCGACACTGAAACCAGACACAAGCCCGGAAGATACACAGCACCGGAGAGAAATAGTGTAAGTGCGGCTTTCTGGAATGAAAACAACCATATTTTCGATTTCATAAATATATCCTGCTGTTGTCACCAACGGGCCTCATGTTTTTGACACAGAAACCCCCTAAACCCCCCGAAAACGACACTCCGAGCATCAAGCTAACTCAAAGTTTCACCCAGAAGCCAAACTCCACCTCTGACCGTGGGGAGATACGGACTGGTAGCAGGGCATACTTTCTGGCGGTTTAATACCTGGAGATGGACCGATACAGGTACTTCATTTTCAACCAGAAGAGCGTGCTCGTCTTCGGTATCCTCCAGATCGCCTGCGCGGCTCTTTGTGTGGTGTGCGGGTTCATGGACGCTGTTTTCCGCAAGGATACCCCGCTGAGTACCACCAGGACACCGGTGTGGGGAGGACTGGTGAGATATTGATCCTCTGTCTGAAACTTCTTTCTATATTAAATACGGGCTCTTTAAGCAGCATCTAAATGTGTGGACTGACCATTATGACCTTGTTGTTCTGGAAAGCAGATAAAAGCTACGTAAGCTACGTCACATTTGGCAGCAGGTTTCCTCTTCATGTGTAAACTACATCTTGGACCATGACCTAACTTCTTGTACAAATTTCACGAATTTACATTTTAACACTGACAGTTCGCCACTTTTCAGTCTTGTTTTGCCAAAAGGTGATTGATAAGGCGATACTAATGTCCTGAATATTGAATGGAGTTTGGTGTTAACCTAATGTAAGAGATAACGGGACATATTGGGCTGAACTGTCATTAGGACATGTTTCTTTTCAAGATTTAAAGGGAAAGTTCATCCCAAAATCAAAAATTCATATTTTTTCTGTTGCCTGCAGTTCTTTTTATCCATCTAGATTGTTTTGGTGTGTGTTTTGGAGATATCGGCCATAGAGATGTCTGCCTTCTCTCCAATATAATGGAACTAGATGACACTTAGCTTGTGGTGCTCAAAGCGCCAAAACACTACATTTGAAAAACTCAACAGCAATGTCTTCCAGAATCATGACTTACTCGTTACTCAAGATAATCCACTAACTAACTAAGCTAGCTAACATTACAGCTCAGCTGAGGAAGACGCCATTAATCTTTCATGTTTCATGCATATTTCTTTCTGCACTGGGATATGTGTAGTTCGGTAGAAAGAAAAAAGTTCCTACATCAAACTGCTCACAACAAGGTCTGTGGATTATCTTTAGTAACTGGATGATGGTTTCTGGAAAGAGACACTGCTGTTGAGTTTTTCAAATGTTTCCAAAAAAAAAATTTGTCTTCCACCAGTGAATTGCCCTCATGCTCCATTATATTGTAGAGAAGGCAGACATCTCTGCAGCACATAAACTCTTTCTCTCTTTTAGATCATGGCCTCTCCAGGTGTTCTGGCACTGTTTGCCTCCCAAAGGAAAAACTCAATACTGGTAAGTGTGATGGCTTCTTGACTCCTTTTAGATTACTTTGGATTGCAAATTACTTGTCGGTAATTTGCAAGTTCTTTTTGGTTATCCATGGATAGTAGAAAACTATTCCTTGGTAAGCACATGATACACAACACTGAATTTATAATATCATAGAACACGCTATTTATTTAGAATAATCCATTGCAGCATTTTGATCTCCTACCTGTAATATCCTTATGGGAACCTAAGCATATGACAGTGTTCCATGTTATCTCAGTAGTGGTGTGCATAGACACATTCAGGGACAGGGGTGATGTTTCCAAGTCTATCTCTGTATTGATTTTCGTTTCCACCTACATTAACCTTAACCCAGCTTTAGCCATATCCCCAGCAAGCTATCTCTCTGACACCAAATCATTACCTAACTTAGGCCTTAACCCCATAACCCCACCCATGCAGACCAAGTCTCTTAGGACCATTATTCAAAAGGGGGGAGTTTGACACTATTTGACACAAGCTTGACCAATATCAGATTTTGTAGCCAGTATTCAGTATTGAAACTATTGAGTTTCAACAGTCTGATAATGATATAATGGCCAATAGAGATTTTTCTTTACAATCATGACCAAAATACGTAGTGAGTGGGACATTTTACAGTTGATAAATGAACTTGTCAGTGCTCTCTGGTAAATAAACTTTGTAATGACGATGGTGTACCCAAATGACCTCAAACTCCAAGTGGCATTTCTATACTGCAATTTCTTGTTGGTACATAGCATACACAAATACTGATATATCTGCAATAAGCTAATATTATATAATTATTATTATATAATATGATTTATGGGTCCAGCTGTATTCAACGAAAGATGTTTGGTGAGTGAAAGTTCTAATAGAAAGGGGTAATGAGTCCCCTCAGCTCCTACCACCTTTGTGCACTCAAATGGATTAAGGTAACTTGCAAAACTGTGAAGTGTATTGAAAAAAAATTAAGCAAATTAAACAGGCAATGGAAATAACTTTTCTGCTTTAACTTAGTAAATATATACAGCACAGTTTAATGGCTAAAGAAAAATGACACCGTCCGTGTTTAGATTGGTTCCCTGTAAGCCTCACTTTCACTATTCATGCTGCCACTGGGCTGGATTTTTCGATAAAAAGTTAAGGCTCGATTAACAGCACAAAGGAAGCGCGTCAGCCATTGCAGAACCAAAACAGGAAGAGGCATTGTTCTCCGGGTCGCTATCCCCAGGTAACCGTGGAACAAATGGAATAACTGGGGGAACTCTCCCCTGCAAAAGAAAAAGAACCCCGCTGATGGAGAAGGCAAAAAGGGCAAGAGTGATAGAAACCGAGGTAAAACAAGAGTGAACGGACGGGCATTCGCTCTAGTGTTGTGTGGAAATCTGTTCCCCTGTCGTTATGCGTTTTGTACATTTCGAACTGGATTTTACTTTCCCAATGCACAATTGAATATTAGGGAATTAAATGAAGTATCAGTCAGAAAAAGAGGGATACACATTGTTTCTCTTACACACACATACATTGTCATTTTCTTTTCCCGAACTTGTCCTCCTGTCCCTGCAGGTGAGTGTGATGGTGGTGGCAGCAGGACTGTCCTGTGCGGCAGCAGTGTTTGTATCAGGTTACACCTGTCTGACACTCACCTACGGAGAGGAGGATGAAGAGGTCTTCCACCACCATGACAGTCCTCAAGTGGTAACCACACACACACACACACACCTTAACCTGAATCAAACAGCCCGCTGTTGATGCACTTCCACAAAAGATTTCCTTTGTGATACCCAATGTTTTGTCTGATAAACCATGCTGACCTCCCTCACAGCTCACTTGTCAAACACAGGTGTAATTAATAACATCAATAGTGGCTGCATTCCATTGAGGAATAACAGCGTTAGGCCTGAGTCACTGGGTCAGTGAGACACTTACAGAGCAAGATATCACAACAACTACTAACCAGACTGCCATGAAAACTGGTATAAATATTCATGATACAAAGGGGGTGCTTCCTAATGATTTTTCTGACTCCATAGTAAGGGGTTCTCAAAGATTTAATGACTGAGTGCCAATTTAGGGAGCCAACAAATGATTGAGGGCCGCACAGAAAAACCCATAAACTTCTCATAGGATCATGGCTGGTCTCATAATGGCATTTAACACTAAATTCACCTGTTTGCAGATGAGGCAGATCAATTTATCTCCCTGAGCTCTGAGTAAGAGTTAATCCATTTTTTTTTCATAAACCAACTTTTCTCCTCAACCATACAACACGTTCCATGGTGGCTTTTCCATATCACTTCCACATTAACTTGCCGAGTTGACCACAGAAATCACTAACTTTAGCTCACAGCATTTGCATTGATGACAGAACATAATTCCTGTGATACTCACTGTAATGTGCCACTAGTTGCCATGCAACCAGTTACATTCTACAAGTCATTCCTAACCTGATAGCAGTTTGGCACAGTAGTTGAGTAGTGTATTAAACGTAGGCTAATGAAAGGGAAAGTATTGAAATGGATGCAGTAACTGAGTCCTAAGCCCTTTTTACACAGAGATTGCGCAATATCACTGCAAACTTCTCTATGTTTATTTACACTGAAAAATGCAACAACGTCATAACGCCGCACAAACCATGTCGACAAAACGTCACAATCCTGTCTCCTCGTTCTGCCTCGCCGGCTCACTCCGTTTATTCAGACGTCGATTCAGCGCAGTCACTACCTCCATTGCCGTCTCAGAGACAGAACAACTTTGACCCTCCATTACGCCTCTGTGATGTTTATACAGATGGCGAGGCATATCAGTTTTTGTTACCTATTGGGGACCTTTTCTGGCATAATCACTGACCTTGTTGGGACCAATAGTCCTCATGGGGACCAA
>JBBPCS010002203.1:0-13828 GCA_037974645.1 Hollardia meadi
GGCTATTTAATTTATGCAATGGTGAAAAAATTGGCAAAATAAATGAAAAACTGCGAAAAACCGTGTTCGGTATTCGGACTTCGGCCAAGTGTTTCATTTTTGGTTTCGGTTTCGGCTAATAATTTTCATTTCGGTGCATCCCTATTTAGAATACAATTTGGTTATTGAGTAATGTGATTAACGGCTTCAAATTGTGCTTATCTGCAATATTTTTCTTCATACAATGTTGAAGAAATTACTTTTAGATGAACCTCCCTGCATTCACTGGGTCTCTATGATGTTTGCACATTCAGAAATGACGTTACATTGTTACAGGCTTATCTTCTTGAAGGACATGTTTTGCTTGCAAGAATATTTGCACACCCAGTCACACACATACATGCATAGGTTTGCGCCTGTACCTGTCACACACATCCAGTAGTAATGATGGGATTTCTTGTCCTGGTAAATAGTTAGAGATGAAGCACTTTAGGGTTCAAAGCTCCCATTTAGCATGCTGTGAATGGTCAGGGGTGAGAGCTGGGGGGTTTAACATTTGGTGGGTCAGTCAGCTCCCTTGTGATTTAGGATCTTCAAAGGACTGGACTAGGTTTAAGGGAAATAAAGGAGGGGATGGTACTTGAAGTGTGCATTTTGTTGTACAGTATATGAGCAGTTGTAACCTTTTGATGATGAAGAGTCATGTCAGGTCTGAGAAGTGTAGACATTTGGATATAAAATGTTAAATTTCAACACCAGCATGGCTAAAAATTCCTCCAACATGGTAAACAACCATGTCATGTTCTCTTTTGCAACCACAACGGATCCATATCTTTCTTGGCATGTATTGGTCTGTATGTGTAAAGAGAAAGATGAATCAGGCACTAATTGATGTCCGTGGTGCAGATAACCTGTTACACATGATTTCTGCTCAGTGTCACAGTGTAGAGTTGTTTCCGCGCTGGTGTTAAACTCATTTCATGCTGTCTGAGTGGAAGTATAATGACGCCTTCCAGGTCTTTGTTCCTCTATGTGGGCCTTTTAAGTTGCGCAGGGTTTCTGGTTAATTGTAAATCTAATTGCATGCACTGCAGTATGCACAAAATTGAGTTTTTTTTCCTTTCAAACATGGGCCAATTCTGAGTAGAGGTAAACAATAGGAATCATAAATCATGTCTATACACCTTGAGGAAGAAAGCGAGATTCCATATTTTAAACGATCAGCAAAAAGATGAGGAATTTTGTTAAGTGGATGGGTTAAGTGGCAGTGCGAACGTGGTCTTCCCCTGTTTTAATGGTGGTGTGTATATAGCTCGTTGGCGTTTCAACAAACAAAGCCCTTCCCTCTGGCTGCAAGGAACATCAAGTTCTCATATAATGTGCCTCCTGGCTGTCCCAGTTTAGCATAATCTTAACATAACTTAAAGATGCAGGAACTGGTTGCTGCAGGTTAACTTACACAGACTCAAATGTTGCTAAAAAAATCCACAAGTAGTTCTTTCTTGCTTGTCATGCACAGTATTCCTACATGATCTATAACTCTTGTCACTATGATGTCATGCAATGCTCATCCTAGTTTGGAGAAATTTCGCTGAATATGGCTTTGTTTATTTAGCTAAATCACAGGTGACATTGGCTATATTAATTAAGGAGGTTCACCTCACCAGTGCTTCCTGAAGTACGGCAGGGCACGAAGAAATTTGCATTTTGTGGTACTTCCGTTGCTGCTGGCTGGCCTCTGTTCTATCAAACGCACACACGCTTGAGGGAAGCCAGGCATGGTGTCGGAGCCTCCAAGTCAGTTTTGGGTTCGCTTTGACAGAGTATGAGAGCAAACGTGGAGCAAGTCATAATGTTCCGATTCTGCGGTGTACAGCTTAACAGGCAAAGACATTTCCTTTCTCTGACAAGAACAGACTGTTCTGAAGGGTTCTACGTGAGCCAGCAACAAAACTCTGCAAACCAACTCTGTTAAATCCCTGCGAAGTGAGCTAAATGCATTCCATCTAAATTGAACATTTGCAAAAAACTATTTGCACGTCTCTAAAACTGCACTAATAAATATTTTTAAAACTACAACTGATCAACTTCGCAGAGAGAGAACCATCAAACTAACTCTGCAGTTCCTCTCGGCTGAAGGATGCTAAAATGCTCTCACCACACTCATCAATCTCATTTACAACTAACTCCTGCCTAGCACCAAGTAGCAGCCTGGCAAAGATAGGAAGTAGCTGCCGAACACAGTAGAACATTTAACAGTTAAAATACTACCAAAAATACTTAAGTCCACACTTTTACAACATTAAACAGGCATTAGAATGACGTTTCTGGAAGAAAGCCTTCAAGGGTAACTTTGTATGCTGGATAGATATCGGCAACTGTTTGCTGTTACATCTGCCAAATTAAGTTGACAATGTGTCAGTGGTGTGTTAACGGCGTGCCACCCAAGTGGCCGAAAAAGTCAATTAATAATGCTTTAATGCAAAATGCATCTGTCCAAAGAAAGCATGGCTCCAGCCATCATTAACAACTTTAAACAAAAGGCTGGCGTTGCATCGCCGCACTGACGCCGCTCAGATGCCCAGTCAGCTTCCCCCAAAAGTGGACAGCTGCTGCCCATCTCAATCAGGGGCTTTAGGGTTGTGATCCAAGCTAATGAGGCCGGTCACCAATCAGAACAGACCCCCCCCCCCACTCACCCCCCCTCACCACCACCCAGTGTATTTATAAAGCCACTGGTGAATTTTTTCCATTTGCATTTTCCATCATGATGCGACTGCTGCTGAAACAGACATTGATGCGGCGCGTTCGGAGTGTTTGTTATTATTATAGGGACCAGTCTGACTTCAAACTGGGCTCACCAGGGAGTTATTGGGGCTTTATTTAATGGTTTACCCCACTGTGCCCACGGGCAGAGAGCAGAGATCGAATTTTAAGTCACTAACAACTGCTGCCACGATCAGTGACCTCAATCACCGACATGTAGGCATTGTTGAGTTGCTTTGAGGAGCTATTGTTCTTTTTTTTCCCCCCTCTTCCTCAAGCTGCTACTAATTCTTTTTAATAGACATGATTTCAAAAATGATTGTCTACGATTATGAACAAACATTATCTCACACACTGTCACACACTTTAAAGGTTACTCTGAAATAAATCCTTGTTTACATTCCTGAATCTCTAATGCACAAGTTGTAGTTATTTCATTCATAAGCAGACGACACCCGCAGCCAGTAAGCTGATTCACTCACGCAGAAAAGAGATGTAGGTCACTGTACTCAGCTGTACAGTGTTTCCTGCTGCGAGTGGTCTACAGTAGCAGAGCTGTCTGCCCTCACCCAGTCCAGAGGGCTCTATTGTTGTCCAGCTACGCCACACTTGAAGGTGTTGATCCCCCAAGCTGGCAGCGTATGGGCGTTTAGCAGGGGTCTACATGATGGATAGACCCAAGCTGGCAACACTGCATACAGCTCCAAAACATACAGTGTACACATAAAACACACTTAGAATATATTGGTTTAGGTTCCTTCTTTTCTTTCTCACTTCCTCTGTGTTTGGCTCTTCGCAGTTTAATATAGTCAGGTAGAAACATAGTAGCGCTGAAATGGTTAGTTGATGTTCATTCAATTTGTTTTTAAAGGAAAACGCCCAACATTTGCTGTTTTAGCATCTCAAACGCGAGAGAATCTGCTGCTTTTCTCCGTTTTATAGCATTGAAAATTAGCTTTGAACCTGTGGTTGGTGAAAACGAGCCGAATTAAGGATGTAATGGAAGCTTTGATGGACATTTTTTCACAGTTTTCTGACATTTTATAGACTTTACAATTAATGGGATTATTGCCTAAAACACAGAACAAAATCCGCTCTTTCAGCTCTGCACCTTTTGAATAAAAGGCTTGCAGTGGCCACAGCCGTGTCCTGTTATGCCACTGCTGTGATAATACTCGACACCTTAACACAGGAAGAAGCCAATGCCATGCCCTTCACAGAAGCCTTAAAATGTCACTCTGACTTTCTTGCTTTGCATGTCATTTCCTGGATGATCCTGTTAAACTTACTGAAGCATTGTTTTTAGTGCTGCAAGCAAAATCGTACACTTTATTTGATGTGAGCTTAAGGAGAGTTTACATGTTGTTTGTATGTTTACAGCTGATTGTCTATTCAAATTCAGACTAATTGATCTATATATATACTGTATATTTGAGTGGGATTTAAAGTTAGATGTTGGACGTGAGTAGCAATCCCCTCTGATTTCAGGGACTTTCCCTTGGCAAAGGGCACGTGATGTGGTGACCTGGGCAAGAGGGGCAAAGAGCGGTGTGGATTTCTTTGGTATGCTGTCCCCCCTCGGGTCTGGCCATACAAATGTTCCTGCTCCGGAGTGTGCTCATGCTAGTCCAGACTAAACATAGGTGGGAGACTTGGATGCAAATGTAATAAATGAAGAAAACTGTAGAAAACTCTCTTAATCCTTGTGGGAGGATAATTAGCAGGACATGATGGTGTATTCCAAATAACTTGACTTGACGCTGCTATGATCAATGTTTTTATCAATGTTTTATCTTATCAAATAACTATCACCCAACCCAGCACCTCCCTCAGCTCTGTGGAGATCTTTTAGCTAGCTTTGTTTTTTTGGCCCGCGGCTTTGCTGTTTTGTTTCACTCTCACTGCTCCCATCAGTGTTGTTTGCAGATTTTTCATCTAAAACGCGACTATACGCTACTAGTTCAGAACCAAACATTGTTCATTCACTAATGGAGAACGTCAGCTGGGTTAGTTTTACCCAACTAATGATGTGCTGTTGCAATACTAATCCTGCTCAGCATGAGGGGAACCGCAGGTTCAGACATGTGCTTGTGGTACCAACTGCACCTAACAATTATGTTTTTATTGATTAATCTAACACCTATTTTTTTTTCTCGATTCGTCCATTAATCGGACTAATTTATTGATGATTTTTCTTTATTTGTTGATTAATTAACGATGAATTGGACTCAAATCAATATTTAAAACTTGCCTTGTCTTCAATGTTTTATTCGACCTCATTCTCATAAAAACAAACAAATAATATCTAAATATTTGACTTCAAACTTAAAATGGTTCACGACGTGGATTTATGTCATCACTGGAGTAATGTGCAGTTAAGATAATCACTGGCAAATGCATTTCAGTGGCGAGTTCACTGCTAATCCCTCATAGTGCTGCTAACAGTAGCATGTCCGGCCCAACAGGTGGGTCCTCGGGAGCCACTTGGCCTTTCCTTGATCTGTTCCAAAGTGGGCCCAGTTTGTATTACACATCAAAGGGCCTGGTACCATCAGAATGACTTTCATTTGCTTTCGTCTCCTGTCCCTCCAGCAGCTAGTTGGTCAAAGGTTTAGGCATTCTGGCTGCACTTGATTTGTTTCTGCTCTTTCTCACATCAGAGACCATAGCTTATGTTTTGGTGTGAAATGCAGGCAGTTGGTAACCAAATTGCCAGTAAGCAATGTAGCATGTTGACATTTTATCTTGGTGTGGCCATTGTTAATCCTCTGTATTGCATGACTTGCGTAACTAGGTCCTTTCTTTTGTTCAGATTTGATACGCCTCTTATTTGGATTCAACTTCAGGAATTTGCTATTGCCTGAAGCGTGTCGCTTAAAAAAGAAGCGTGTCTCAGCTTCCATACTGATGTCCATATTAAGGAGCACCAAGTTAGAAAAACATCAGAATCCTGTCAAGCAGGAAGGTAAAAGACATACAAAGGAAGCAGGCAGACAGCCAAACCTGCTGTCAGCTCCAAATCGTCTGACCAAGACGTTCCCATGCTAACACAGTGACGCAAGTGTCCAAAACCATTAAACGTATCTTTAAGTGCCACTTTTCAAAATGAAACTAACTAAACTGTCCTTGCCCACTGAGCACACACATCAGCTTGTTTTGACAAGCCTTGTAGGTTTAAAGGTAGCAGTCAAAAGTTTGAACAGGCTCTTCTCCATGTTCCTCTCCTTCACATGAATGTCATTTTAAATCTACATCAAAGCCACGCAGAGGTCTGAGCTGTGGAGCTTGACAGTCCAGCAACAGATCCAACAAGATGTAAACATTAGTAATAATGAATCTTTCAGAGCAGTGTGCAGTATTTCGTTCTTTTAACTGCTCCTTCACTTGCTTATTTTGAAGTAGCAGATATTTTCCTTCCACAGTTGTCATGCAGCCAATAAGGTCAGGCTTCTCTTGTAACATGATGCTTCAAAGACCGAGATAATAGGAGCCATGTGGTTATAACTGCAACGCATCTGTTGATGCAAACAGTAGCCGTAATAATTTGAATCTTGTCAGCAATCTAACTCATGATTGTGAAATTAAACCGTTACAGAATACTACTGTTGAAATCTTCTGTAAATACCACAGAATTACATCAATGCGAATGTGGTTGTTATGCTCCTTGACATTTCCACTCGTAGGTTATTAATAAGCAAGTGACCATTTTTAATTATTGTTACCGTTAAATAAGAATGAAGAATGTGAATGTAAAAAAAAAAAACCCAAACAATATTGATGCTGCTCAAACTCATTCCGTTAAATTGCAGCTGATTTAAAATTTCAAGTCGGATAAAAATATAACTTTGGTCAAAATGGATTGGTGAAGTTCAAAAACCAATATTGACACGAAAAGTTCAAACTTGAACATCTGGTTTACCAAGGGCAAACACTCAAGTGTCTAATCTGCATTAAATGCAAGAAGAATTATCCTTAGGAGCCCTGAAGTGCAGGTTTAAATTTGTCATCTTGAATTTTGTTGTTTGAATTTACTCTAATTTGAGCAACCTTATGTTTTTTTTTTACCTGTCTTTTAGGTCGATTTTTAGGTGAGAAGCTGACTATTGAATATTTGTTTTGAAATATTGGTATCTTATTTCCCCCAATTCAAAGTTTTCAATGCTATGTAGTTTGTGTTCAGCTGCTTATAAGATTCAAATAATTACAGCTGTTATTTGCTTCCGTACACATCTGTTTTCCATTTTTTGCTACTATTTTTTACTTCTATTATTTGTTTAACCACATTGTGTGACAATGTCAGTGAACATGGGGGTACCATTACTCTGTAATAGATGCTTCTCAGAAGTCCAGTGGGAAAGTCTTAACTCTCAGCTCGTCTTTCCTGAGGCAACAACACACATGAGGAACACTTAATCCCCTTTGGGGTTATCCAGCCTACATCTTCTGAACACTTGTGTGCATGATTTAGACTAAAAGAATTGATTTTGCCTGGCAAACACTACTTACTAGTTCTCATGATGCTTTTCATTGTTCATTGTTTAACTTTAACAAGTCTAGCATGAGCTCCCTTCCTTAGTACAACCTCCTGCTCCCCGTCTGACTTTCTACAGACATGCAGTCCATTAACCTTATATCATGAAGAGCATGTTGAGCCGAGTGAGCTTATTAAATGAGTGCTCGCCCCTTCTTGTCATTTAGTCCTCTCCTCCTGCTTTTCTTCCTCGGGCCAGCCGCATATATCACACATCCCGTGTTTTGGGCTGTTATTGAAACATTCCTTCGATGTCCAGGCGCGAGGAGCGTCTCCTTTTCTGGAAGTTTTTAGATCAGCCTCCACACGTTTTGCTCTAGTTGCCCCCCCCCCACCCCCCAACTCCTGTAAGCTGTGGCCTAAGCAGAGGATTACTGGTGCCCATTATGGTGGTTTAGATGAGTAAAGGATACCCTGTTTCAGTGGAAATGACTGGGTTTAACAGGCCTAAGATGAAGAGCTCCCTATTTCTTATTGAACCAAAGCCAGGGAAGTGGAAGGCTTTGATGTATTTGGTACTTAATCACCTAAATCAAAGGTAAAAATATTGCTCTTACAGCTCTTACTCTGCAGGATACCTTTAACATACTCAAAACCTGTATTCACACACTGAAAAGCCACACTAGTTCTCTCCTTAGCTGTGGTTGCTTGAGCCAAATTCAGCTCCACCTGTATTGTTTGCATGACCTATTACATTATGCTTATTACATTCATCACGTTGTGACAAAGATAATACAGTTCAGGATGAGTCAGGTTTAGCAGAGCCTAAACACATGTAGCTTAGTGTGAGAATTTGTTATGGCTAGAAATTGGATGCTGTTTCTGTGTAGGTGGCCCTTAAGAAATCTGAAACATGTTCAATTGTGCATTTGGGTGTGGGCAATAAGCTTTTTATGTTTGCTTATTGGTTTCGCAGTGACACCCCTGGGCACCCTGTGGAGTTAGAAAGCTCACCTGTCAGCATAGCAGTAGCTCACAAATAACTTAGATAATAAAACTTAAAAGCCTGGCAAATAAATAATGGTTTCTTTTTTAAATCAGCTTTGATTTTTGGATAGAGGCGTCAAATTCTCACCCTCATGCTGGCCAACTTCATTGAAGTCACCTTTTTTAAAAGATGGACGACGCGGCTTCACTTCCTCCCATTGTACAAAAATGAAGCCAAAATATCCCGGATACGAGCGCTGCCTTCTTGCGCGAGTTCCCGCCCATACAGCCGCCCGCCCAATCGCGAGCAGGGCTCAGCTGTCAATCATGACGTTTCACCCCGTTTTTAGAACATTAAATAACTAATTAAAACCAAACTGAACAGAAAAATGAACACTTGAACAGCAGTCTGATAAGAACTACCTAAAACCACAGAAACCATTATTTGGAAAAATTTATTTGAGGTGTACTTTGAATTTTTAGTTTGGCTCATGTCCTACCTGATATCATTGTGGGGGAGGAGTTTATGACCTATACTGCAGCCCACCCCCGGGGGGCAAGATATTTTGGCTTCACTTTTTGGGAGTTCTCATGTCGTCCATCTTTATATTCAGTCAATGATGTGAACTCAAGATGTGCAAGCTGTGAGTAACACAAACTTTCTGCAGCTTGCCTCTTCAGCTTCAACTTATTCTCCTTCATTCTCTCTCTCCAACTCTCTGCACCAGCTTGGCGGTATTTGTTGGTGGCTAATGATATTTGTGTCTTACTAATGGCTGCTGATGAGCTGAAATGGTAGACTCCCCAGAAGCTTTATTTACTTGCCTTTAATACTGACCCGTCAGCTTGACTTATGACACTGCCATATGGGCACCGGTTACAGGGGACAAGTCTGGTACACACTGGCATCACATTCCTCCCACCTTCCCCTACTTTCACACAGATTGGACAATAAGACACACAGATACATGACTTTTACAAGACTGAGATATGGGACTGGCCTGTGGAGCAAACTGTGTAACTCATGGCTCCTGAGGGCATCAATAAGTTTATAGGAATTTATAAGAATATCTCCCTCATCATACAAATGTTAAGTGCATATATCATAAATGTGTGAAAGCTGATAAGAGTTTGGCTTGGTACCTGTGGATCTAATGAACTGCTGACAAGTATAGTAATATACTGTTTGGAGAAAGGTTCACCACTGGCACGTTGCTGTTGAGTGACATCCAAGCCTCAACTTGTAGCCACTGTTGTTGGATGGCCAGCTTTTTCATGGCCAGCAGGGGGCGACTCCATTGGTTGCAAAAAAGAAGCCTAAGGCTGGGTCCAAAATCGCATGCTATGCACTACTATCGTTTAATGTACTTATGTGAATGAACAGTATGTATCACGTCTAGCATATTATGCTAGCAAAGTGAAACCTTATACTTACACTTATTGAAGCATTATTGATGTTCGGGCTGGGTATCATTTAAAAAAATACGACACTGGTACCAATTCCAGTACCCTTAAAGTGATACCGATACCAATAGGGTACTTCATGCAATACTCATGTGAAATGTAGCATTCAGTTCTGCAAAAGCGACATCTTTCAATTGCTTCTTTTGTCCAAACAACGGTTCAAAACCCAAAGGTTCCCCATTTACTATCATAAATGACAAAGAAAGCAGCAAATCCTTACATTTAAGAGGCTGAAACCAGCAGACATCTGGCATTTTCCCTTAAAAAAATGACTGAAACAATTCATTGATGGGATATTTATGCCAGCGCTTGCATACTGTAATATTCAGTGGAAATACTATGCGTTTCACGTGCTATTGGTTTCATGGTAAGGTTTTGGATGTACTAAAAAATCTCTCATACTGATTCAGCGTACTGAATAGCATGTTAGCATGGAATTGCGGACGCAGCCTACTGTATTCAAGCTTATGAGAAACCGTACTTCTCATTTGATTTATTACCTCAGTAAACAGTTTCTTAATGAGTTTATGAGATCAATCACTAGTTTCAAGTTGTTGTTTTTTTTTCAATACAGCATAATCTTCACTTTGCATATTTTGGTTCCATTTATCTGAGTATCTGAGAGGTGTTCTCTATCAGGCCGCCGGAACACGAAGCAGTGAAACGTCTGGGTGTAAGCGAGCCCACTCTCATCTGTTTTAGCCATGTGGCGTGTTTGCTGACATGTTCACGAATCTGCTTCCGCAACACTCCGTCCTTGTCTGGCTCGTTGAATCTTCTGCAACCTGCACTCCCATTTAGCACCATCTTAGACACTCGGGAGTGTGTGGGAATAGGCGCTGTGTGTGTGTGTGTAAGGTGTGTGTTTCTAGTGTGCTTCATATGTCTTCTGTGTGAGGGAGAGTGTGTGTGTCTGCATGTGAGCAGGAAATAGCTGAGGACACAGAAGTCTCAAGCAGTTTGCCGGTAAGAAGGGGCTACAGCCCCCATTTGGCTCCCAGAGTCGCATGTCAAGCCCATCATATCCTGCTATCTTAATTCCATGTCGCCTCTGCCCCCACCCACCCACTCCCACTGCACAGATAATCTTACACTCACTCTGCCTCCTCATCCAAGATCAGGTTTGAAGTGAGGTGTGGGGGGAACAGGGGATGTGTGTCTTTCTCCTGCCAGGCGGAGAGGTCACTCTGTGAGCTTACAGGGGGCTGACATGGAGCCCCCCACTGATGAAGCCCCAGTTGTGCGTTCTGGAATGTTCTTTGTGTCTCCGTTGAAGGTCTAAGGACCAAAACGTTGTCGCTCCAATACGTTTTTTTGTGCAAGTTAAAGGACAGTGTGTGAGAGTTCTCTCTTCTCTTGTCCATGGATATTCCCTCCCATGCACCTTTCAACAAGAAACTGAAAGCGTGCATGAGCCTTCACAGCCTTAATTATACTTAACTTCAATCTTTGGATGGTGGAAAATAGTGTGTTTTTTTGTGAAAAAAAGAAATGTCCTTTAGTGCATTTCAGTTACATCACATGTATTGTGCTGTGCAATCTTCAGTCAGTCCATCAGGCAGAAAGTGCAGAGAAACTCGGTCAAAACCTCTCTCAGTACTACACTGCCTGTGTCACTCAGTCACAAGCCTGCTGGGCCCTCAAGATGTGTTTCAATGGGTCACAAATATGAAGTTTTGTTTTTTTTTAAAAAGAAAAAAAAAAGTAAAACAAGTAATTGCATAAGACAGCTGGGCACAGTAGTTTTAGCAAATGTCATTTGTTGGGAACTATTTACAGCTGCGGATTAATGCACATTTGGTGCCTTACTTTACTGAATATGCACAAAAGCAGGGCGGTGTATATAGTACAGTATGTTTCTGTTAAAGTTAGATACTTAAAAAAAGAATAATTCTGTGGAAGTTTTTATGGCCCCATTGCATAAATAGAAAACACAGTCCTGTCATACCACTGATCTGAGTTGAATTAGAGCACATGAGAATCAGAATAAAGAAAAACTAACTTTACTCCTGTGCTGTCACTTCTGTCGTATTTCCACATCAAAACCTGCACGAGAAAACGTGTTGGTTTTTTTTTCTGACACGTTGTGAGGATGCTGTTCTCTAACATTTGAGCACCACGCATCCAGAATGCAGTGGGGGTTATGGAGCTAGGTCTATTCAAGTCGTATAAACATGATGTCCGCGCGTCTCAGGGGATCAGGTTCAAGGAAGTCCCCCCCCCCAAAAAAAGTCTCCGTAAACACATCAAACACTCCACCCCGTCTGCTTCTTCTGTCACCTGCTTCACAGCTTTCTGTGAAAATGAGAACAGAAACCTCTTAATAACATGCATATATTGTGCAAAAAAAGAGACCATTTTGAAGCTTTGGGATTCACTTTAAAGGAAGCAGCTGACAGCTAAATGCTTTTGTTATCAGATTCTTTTGAACCAAACCTGCCGCCCTCCGTGACAGCTTGCACATATTTGCGAGTTATGGCAAAGTGAATTACTGTACAACTGCTTCTCTGCTTGTGTTTGCCTGCTGCGTATGTTTGCGTGTGCTTAACATCTGCATGTGTGTGTGTGTTTGAGCAAGGGAGACCTCTGCCATTGTTGGGCTTTTACATCCTGACAACTGGGAGACTGATGGGTTAAAAATAACCCAGCGCTTTCCAATTTTGTCATCTTTTGGGACTGCTTCTTCTGTCTGTTTTGACTTTGCGTGCGTCCCCTTGGAATGCTCGGGGTCACCGACGGACACTTCCTGTCACATGGTCCCTCGTTGTGGTGCCCTAAACATACTCAAAATTACTCAGAAATAGGACACCAGGGAAGAAAAGGCTTGTGCTGTCATATTTTTTGAATTGCGCACTAGGTGGCCCAGCCTAAATGCAGTAAATGACAGTGTTTTTTTTCTTGTTGTTTTATCTTGGAATTATCTTTTTTCTCCATGAGCTTCAGAAGAATAATTTTTTGAAGGGTTCTGCACACATCCAGAACAGAATTAGGCCACCAGTATAGAAAGAAATGACAATAAAAGAAGATCAACATCGTAGATGATTTTAAAAGTACGCTGTTATCAGTTCGGATGTCTCGGCAAAACAAAGACCTATTGTTAAACAGGGATTCTTAAAGAGGATGTGCAGCCATTTGTGTTTGTATGTAAAACACAAGTAAAGTATTTAGTTTTGTGCCTGTCAAATAGATATGCATACTATGCAAACAACAGGCTATGTAAACTGCACTGGGGAGCTAAGCAAATGCATTATATAACTTGTACTCAGGCATCAGATGCTTTTTGACTGGAGACTGAAACAAGGCTGATCTGAAAGAGCCTTATCATGTTGACAATCTTTGCTCTCAACGATACACTGATATACATTTTATAGAGGGAAGCTTAAACTTAAGTGCGTGATAGGGTGCTTTGTGGTTGTTTTGTTCCTCTTTAGTACACAGTGTTAATAGGAATGATGGTACATGTGTTCCTACTCCAGGCAGGTACACATTGTGTGTGTGAAGTGATTTAAAAAAAAAAAAAAATGTTGCAGCAGCTTAGTCAAAACACAAATTAAACTTTTTGTTCAGTGCTACCACATCATCTATAACAGGTGGAGATTTCAAAGCCACGCTGATTTCACTCAACCCACCTCCTCTCTTTACTCAAAAAAACAAATGATCACGGTGTTATCCAACCGCTGGCACTGTATCGCCACGAGGCTCAGTCCAGTTGCAGCCCTTTGCCAATGCTGCTTTCGTCGGTTGACATGGACATCCTCCTTGGTGTCCTCTCATCCAAACTTAACCCGGGCACATGTCCGGTCAAATGTCTCCTTTTGCTTCTTCTGTGGACTGCCAAGTGGCAACTCGATAACTAACGTGTCAAGTCTTGTTTCAGTAAACGGATCCTACATCAAAACGCCACCGAAAATGCCCAGTGGTTGCCTATACCATATACTGTACGCACTTATAGATACGCATTTAAAAAAAAAAAAAATGCATCCAAAATAATTATTTTTGCAATTTTTGAATGTATTTTATAATGGCCTTTTCAAATGTAAAAGGAGTAGTTTTACAGTATATGTTTGTAAAGTCACTTATTAGCACCAGCAGCCGGTTAGCTTAGCTTAGCTTAAAGACTGAAAACATGGTTAAAAAGCTAGCCTAGCTCTATGAAAATGT
>JBBPCS010002204.1:0-13827 GCA_037974645.1 Hollardia meadi
GGATGTGATATGTTGTGTTCTTAATGTACCTGTTTCTTTAATGCCGTTTTTTTTCTGCACATGTAAGCAAAGACAAAATTCTGCCTTTTGCATGCAAATGGTAGACAATAAAGTATTTTCTATTCTATTCTATTCTATTCTATTCTATTCTAAAGTTGGACCTCACACTCTTTGTTATTAACCAAAACTACATTACCTCTACAAGCTATTCATTGAAAACCTTGGTCACTACCTCCGGGCCTTTGCTGACCAATTTATAATTCTATATTACAAGCTTTAAGCAGGGAAATAGCTACAGTTGCTCAAACTATCTCTGCCTAAGCGACTCATTTAGTAGCAATTCATGAGGAAGTTAGATAATGATATCCCTGTCTAACTTACCAAAGAGACTGAGACAAGTCACATGAACGTACCATTTAGTCTTCTGTCAAAAATCTAATTATCTTCTTTGGTTGTGCTGCAGGCTGAGGGGCTGCTGCACAGGCCTGCTGCGTTGAGCATTGCTGAGGTTGAATAAAAGGAGATATCCTGTTGTATCTGTCAAAAACACCTTGCTCAGAATGATGGATAGCAGCTCAATCAGGCGAATAATGCTCTCTTAAGAGGAAAAGTCCTCCTTCATTTTAAAGCAGCAGTGCCAATTACAGCTACAGCTCCGGTCTACCAGCCCGCCTGCTTCTCCACACGGAGCTGCGGTTCTGGAACACTGAGCACTGAAACCCTCGACTGAACACCTTCAGATTAGAGGTTTACCTCATATTCATGGCCTTCCGATGCACAACACACGTGTGCACACAGAGAGTTCTCCAAGGAAACATTGTAAAGTTTGAGTGAGCAGTGGTCTGCAAAGGAGGTGGCTGCCTTGGGAGAGTGCTGACACTTTCTGGCAATGGAATCTTGAAAATACAGAAAGTAAACTCCTAAGCAGGCATTCATTTCACTAGCTACATCTTTAAAGATACTTTTAGATCTGTGCAGAGTGCATGCTTATTTCAGTCCTTAGACCGGAATAAGGACAGATTAAAGTGTTGTAGGGATTGCTTCTCCTTCCCCAATCCAGTGTATGTTCTTGTAAGAGGGCATATTCAGTATAGGGTCGATGTTGATGTAGTGGCTGCTGCAGTAAAGAGATTTCAGACTCAACTATCTGCCATCTTTCTTCATTGTTTATCACTCCACAACAGGCTCAACACTCAGCTTCCAGGCTCACAAGCGCATATTAGCAAATACAGCCTAAGTACACAGAGGCACACGGAGATACAATAACAGACACACACATACACACCCACACCAGACATACAGTGCCGGGGTGTTGCAGGCTGATAAAGAAGCAATTAAAATCATCAGATTTCAGCCTTGTGTAAGAATAGCTGTTTATTTACTTATTGCACCCACCCCAGTGTGTGTGTGTGTGTGCGTGTGTGTGTGTGTGTGTGTGTGTGTGTGTGTGACAAAGGACAAAACTATTTCAATAATTGGAGAAACATATAAAATGCAGATGCCTCCATACAGGACATAAGGGCTCACTGAATAGTCAACTGATCCCAACTATAAAACTGAACAGCTTTGGGAGATTGTGGTGTTCATGCCCCTATATCCTGGGTGATAAATGCAATCTTAAAGTTAATTTCACGTCACAGTGTGAGATACATCTAAAAACAATCATGGTCCAATGTTTGTCAGATTGCACAATAAAAAAATCTGAGGGGTGTCAGATTTTGTCATCCTCATCAGCACCACTCTCATGTCTTTAGAAGGTAGCCAAACACAAGCTTTGGCCATAAATGTTTGCCCAGTATACATTTTTTAAGTATTTTGTAAATGGAACAGAACATTCAGTATTCACACTATTTGTTTGTATTTTATATGTCTGTGGGGGTTGTTGGTGTTGTGGTGCCCAGATTATTCTGTTCCATTTCATGCCATGTTTTGATGGGTTGGTTTGTAGACATGGTTTGTAGCAGCAGTTATATTGTAAGAATTTGGAACTAAATTTCTGACACTATCAGAATGCTGATGTGGGCTGGCTGTGGTCACAGAAGCTAAAATTGGAGGATGTGCCTCACACTGAGACAGAGGACCACCTTTTTTTGGATTGGTAACAATTTCACCACATTTCTGTTCATCACATCGAATTCTGTCTGGGACAAATGAAAAATCACATCTTTTGGAAGAATGGGCTTTGTTGTCCACCCCGAATCCCCTCTTGTGCCACCAACAGGCTGAAATCTCCACTTGTTTACAACAAATGTCAAAATCTTATTGCTAAATCACCTTGAAATGTGCTAAGCACATTTATCCATAACACTTTATTTTGAAGTATTTTGCAATTATCATACACAAATTATTTATTAATTAATAAATAAATAAATTATTTATTATTATGTACTGTTCCTGTCTATGTTCCTATCTATTTCTGTCTTAGTGCAAAGGATAAGTGGCAATAGATAAAAGATGGATGCATGAATGGATTTTATTTTGTAAATAATGTCTCCTTTGGTAAATCTCTCTTTGATTCTAATGAATTTTGGCATGTCCCCGCTTCTCATTCACAGCAGCAGGGCAGTAAGTACAACAACAAAATAAGTGGACATTTCCAAAGCATCACTTGTGACTTTATTTCTCTTCCTGCTAGACTAAATGTCTATCCATTGGAAAAGTAGAAAGGAGAGTGTTGCTTTTAATTGCTGCTGCTCTGGGCAAATGTTCCAAGTGCCCTGCCAAAATCTCTCCCTCTCTGCCCTGTCCTGCCCTCCTCTCTGCTCAAACTAAGATGCTCTCTGGCTCTTTTAATTTGCCGGGAACATCTTATTAAGAGCATATAGGCTTTGGAGGGGCAGTCGGGCATTTGCTTGATTAAACTAATGGATAGAGATGGGAAAGAGCTGTTTTTTGATAAATAAGGCTCAGAGAGGCGTGTTATCTTGTGTTCCAAGCCTCTCAGGTCACCTTCTGTTTGCCCGATCCACACGTTGGCAATGTGGATGTTTGAATGCCAAAAGTCTCGTAGTTGGTTAGACTGTCATGGCTGACATTGACTAACTGCTCCTAAAGCTGATAATTATCCCTTTACAATCGTTCAAGCAGCTTGGGTGTCAAGAAAGCAGAGCTGTAGTAAATAGTCAAGGAAGTGTTCTAACCTCTGAAATACATACTCTCAATCCAACCACAGGAATCATAAAGGACTTCTGAGAGTTATCAAACTGAGATACATGTTATTTTATCTTTATTCAACCTCAAGATTCAAGATTCAAGTTTTTCTTCATATGCACCACAGGATTGTACAACGAAATGATAGTTATAGTCCCTTTATGCTACTCACAAAGGAAATTACAGTATATAAATGGATGATTTAATAATAAGTCATATAAATAAAACTATTTTTGTCTTGGAGTGTAGAGGACTAGTTCAGTGAGTCTCACAATCTGAAAAAAAGAAGCTCTGGTGGTACGGCAGCAGATACGTCTGTATCACTTACCAGATGGCAGCAGGGTGAACAGGCTGTGGCTGGGGTGGCTGTTGTGTTTTAGTATTTTTGGGCTCTGCACAGACACTTAACGTCACTGATATCACTGACAGTAGATGGCTGCCAATGATGTCCTGGGTGGTTTTAATCACACACTGCAGAGCCTTCCTGTCCTGAGCTGTGTACGAACCATGACATGTTGCAATGTTTCCAGTCAGGATGCTTTGTATTGCTCCACTTTATGAGTTATCAAGAACTTTGCTCAAGCATTTTGCCTTAAACTTTCTATTACAATCTAATACAGTCATTTCTGAGCTTTCTATACCAGGTGTGTGATGTCCATGTGATATTGATATTGTGATACTGATTCCCATGAACCTAAAACTGTTCACCTGCTCCACCTCAGCTCCTCAGCTCTTTGTTTTTGACATTGAGCAAGGTTATTCTCAGGTTGTTCTCTGTGCATCAACCTGTATGATTGTAGACTTTCTCCCAATATGAACACTCAATCTTGTTTGAAATCTACTGAATGATGGTGGTGTCATCCACAAACTTCACAATCAAGTTCTCTCCATGTCAGGGATTGCAGTCATGTGTGTACAGTGTGAACAGCACTTTTCTATTGTGCTGTAATTCTTGTATTATTACTATGTTTATTGTTTTCTTTTATTCTTAGTTGTTATTTATTATTTTTGTGATGTTTTTTGGGTTTTTTTGTATCTTAACCTGTTCAGCACTTTCGTCAACTGTGGTTGTTGTAAATGTGCTATATAAATAAACTTGACTTGACTTGACTTGAACAAGAGGGGGCTTTGCATGGAACCCAGGAGGTGTGACTGCCAATCCAAACTGTCTGGGGTCTGTTTGTGAGGAAGTGCCATATCTAATTGAAGAGTGTGTTAAAAATATCAGTAATAACATGGTAACCTCTGCAGCTACAATATAAATACTATGAGGTATTTTTCTCAAGTGACTACTGATTACCTCATACAACAAAAACACTGGGGAATTCTCTGGGAATCGACGTCCGGTAAACACTGTCCATCCACTTTGAATGCGTTTGAGTACCAAGCATCATTGTTGTAAACACAAAGTCTGCCTCCCCTTGTCTTACCAGAGTCTTGCGTTGTGTTGGCTTGTAACACAGTCTGCCCATCAAGGGCAATAGCTTGATCCAGGATATTGTGATGGAGCCAGGTCTCCAGGAAAGATAGGTACAGTAGTCTCTGATTTATTTTCAAAATAAACTCATTTCAAATTAAAAGTCTTATCAAAATAAAAGTCTATACAACATTATGCCTTAAAGGCAACACACTCCCCGCCTGGCCTCTGTGGGGTCATTACTTAACCAACCGATGAACTAAACAGGTTCCTAAACATCACTCTTTAGTCAGAAGCAAGACAACTTCTGTGACCGGCCTGAGGAAAGTCTTTGAATGTCCTTGATTTGTGGTCTTCAGTTCCACCTTTCTCACTTTTCTGTCGTCTCCAGGAATGGTCCTTGTGATTATAGCCATAGGCCAGTCATTGCGGGCAGCTTGATTGTCCTTGAGAAGGACAATGTCTCCTCCTTTCAGGTTTTGGTACGACTTGGTCCATTTGTTCCTCCCTTGCAAGGTGGGCAAGTACTCTCGACTCCAACGGTTCCAGAATCTGTTGGCTAGGGTTTGTACCTGTCTCCACTGCTTGGTGAGTAGGTCTTTGCCTGTAAAGTCTCCTGCTGGAGGTGGGACACCAGCTTTCTGGGTTAGGAGCAGTGATGGAGACAGGATGAATGGATCCTCAGGGTAATTTGAAACCGGGATTATAGGCCTTGCGTTTAAAGATTGCAGCGACTTCTGCCATTAGCATGCACAAGACTTCATGGGTTAAGCAGGTGCTCTGTTCAAGCAGCATTGAATCCAGAATCCTTCAGGCCACCCCAATCAGGCATTCCCAAGAAGCCCCCATGTGCGAGCCATGTGGGGGGTTGAACACCCAAGAGAACCCTTGTTGGTTTAGCAACCTCTGCACGGAGGCGTCTGGTTGGTCTCTGCTCATTCCAAGTTCCTTGCCTATGAAGTTTGTGCCACAATCAGATCGTAGTTGTCTGGCAGGTCCTCTTATGGCAAAGAAACGCCTCAAAGCGTTGATGCAGCTTGAAGTGTCCATTGAGTCAATGACCTCAATGTGCACAGCTCTGGAGCTCATACAGTAGAACAATATGGCCCACCGCTTGCTCTCTGCCTGTCCTCCCCTCGTACGTCTGGTGGTGATGGACCAGGGTCTGAAGACATCCAACCCCACATATGTAAAGGGAGGGCAGGTTTCAAGGCGCTCTGGTGGCACGTCTGCCATACGTTGTTCTTGCATTTTTCCTCTAAGCCTACGGCAGGTTACACACTTGTGTAGACTTGAGTTGATGAGCCTTTTTCCTCCCAGGAGCCAAAGTCCTGCATCCCTGACAGCACCCTCTGTCAGGTGACGGCCTTGATGCTTAACATGGGTATGATGATGTCTGACAAGTAACAATGAAACATGGCTTTCTTTTGGGAGGATTATCAGGTTCTTTTCCCCAATGTCCACATTAGCATTTTTCAGTTGGCCTCCGAGGCAGATGAGGTTGTTCTGCAAGATTGGTGTGAGGTGAAGAAGGCTGCTGTTTGGAGGGACTGGCTTGTTTCTTCCTAAGGCTTCAAATTCCTTTGTGAATGATTTCCCCTGGACAGCCCTGATGGTGACTTCTTTTGCTTGGGAAAGGTCATCTGGAGTGCGAGGCAAATCACACTTATGCCATCCCTTACACTTCTCCATGCTGCTTGTGAGACCTTGCAATATGAATCAGAAGTGCTATCGCTCGCACAAGAGTATTGAAGCTGGAGAGCTTTTGAAAGTGTTCTATGCCGAGACTCTTCTCTTGGAGCTATGTGGCATAGCTTCTCACTTCAGGACGGATCTCCACGTCCAGTTCTTCTTCGACTAAGTCGAACGACTGAACCAGTTCTGGTTGGTTGGAAGGTTTGAACAGGAAGGTGGGTCCTGTAAACCACCTTGTTTGTGCCAGGCACGAGGCAGGGACTGACCTTGATGCATTGTCAGCAGGATTATCATCTGTGCGCACAGAGTGCCACTGCTCAGGACTTGTGGTTTGGCGAATACGCTGAACTCTATTATGAACGTACACATAAAAGCGTCTGGATTCATTGTAGATGTAGCCGAGGACCACTTTGCTGTCAGTGTAAAACTTGGTGGAATCTAGCCTCAGGTCTAGTTAATCACAAATTAGTTTTGCCATTTCCACAGCCAAGACTGCTCCACATAGCTCAAGTCTTGGAATAGTTGGTTCAGACTGGAGGTGCAAGTTTTGACTTCCTCATGACGAATCCAACGTGAACTTGTCCATCTTCTTGTATGGCCTTCAAGTACGCCACAGCAGCGATGACCTTAGTAGATGCATCAGAGAATATGCAGAGCTCTGTCTGCACTGCCTCAGCTAGAGAGGCTGCTGTGTATGTTCTCGGTACATGAAGGTGTCTCAGGTCCTGAAGCGTATCTCACCAGGCCTCCCATTTGCTGAGTTTGTCTTCAGGTAATGGCGTGTCCCACTCAGACAGCTCAGCAGTGAGTTCCCTAAGAAGGGCTCTTCCTTGGATTGTGACCTGGGCCAGAAAACCCAAGGGGTCAAAAACACTGTTGACCGTGGAGAGGACTCTGCGGCGAGTAAATCGCTTGTTATCAGTTGACACAGAGTAGGTGAATGTGTTGGTTGTTATCTCCCACAGGAGACCCAGGCTGTGTTGAGTGGGTGCAGCTTCTCCACTGAGGTCTACATTTTTCGCGGCTGCCGCACAGTCTTCTGGTGGGAAAGCCTCTAAGACTACTTGACTGTTTGAGGCAAACTTGTGGAGCCTGAGGTTTGACTCAGCAAGAAAAGCCTGTGTTCTGCGTAGCAAGTCGATGGCTTCAGCATCAGTTGGCACAGAACAAAGGCCGTCGTCGCTGTAGAAGTGACACTCTACAAAGTTGACTGTGTCGGTTCCATGTTCTTGCGCACCCTCTCTGGTAGCTCTTCTAAGCCCATAGATAGCTACATCAGGAGATGGGCTGTTGCCAAAAATATGAACCTTCATCCTGTAGTCTATGATTTCTTTTGTCACACCATTATCCTTGTACCTCAGGAATCTCAGGTAGTTCCTGTGGTCTTCTCGGACCAGGAAGCAATGAAACATTTGCTGTTTATCTGCCAGGACAGCAACTTTTTCCTTCCAGAACCGCATCAGAACTCCAAGAAGTGAGTTGTTGAGGTCGGGTCCTGTGAGGAGCACATCATTGAGAGAAATGCCTGAGTATTGGGCACTTGAGTCGAACACCACCCTAATTTGACCTGGTTTTTGTGGATGGAACACCCCAAAGGTTGGCAGGTACCAGCATTCTTCATTTTCTCCCAGTGATGGCGCTACCTCGGCATGGTCGTTTTCAAATATTTTTTCCCATGAAGGCCACATATTGCTCTTGCATCTCTGGCCTCCTATTCAGACTTGTTGGAGTGATGCAAAGCATTTGACCACTTGTTCCCGGTTGTTAGGCAAATGTCTTCTTGGTTGTCTGAATGGGAGCGGAGCTACCCAACTATGTGACTAATTCCTGTAGACTTCTTTGTCCATCATTTTCAAGAAGATCTCATCTTTCGATTGAAGATGCCAGCTTGTTGTCATATTCAATGTGATTGTATACAGTTTGTCCCAATATGTCCCCTCTGGCCCTACTGAACTCTGAGGCCCTTTCCTTGTGCCTCCCCGCCATGAAAAATATTTTCTTTGACATGTAGAAAGTTTGTGCAGGGTTGAAGGAGTGGGGGCCAGCCAGAATCAAGCACTGTTGTTTTAAAAGTGTTGACCGTTGGCTTGTGCACACTTCCCAAGCAGACTTCTCCAACTAGCACCCAACCTAGGTCTAGGCGTTGGGTGAAGGGGGCATTGTGAGGGCCATTGACTTGTGCACGGACCTTGTGCACTCTAATTATATCCCTGCAGAGTAGCAGGAGGATCTCAGCAGTAGGGTCAACCTCTGGGATGTGCTCTGCTACCTTGACAAGATGTGGGTGATATAGAGCTGCATTGGATGTTGGGATTTCGAAACGGTTGTCGAGTATATCGTTGCACTCAATAACTGGTGGGAGAGGGATTGTGACTCAACCACAAAGTCTTCAGCCCTTCGGCTGGATTTTTCCACTGTGCTGGAACACGTTCTCAGAGAATAAGAATATGAGTCACACTTGATGTTGAACTGCTCGAAAAAACTGGACCTTGCCAGCGACCGGTTACTTTGGTCATCCAGGATGACATAGGCCTTGATAGCTTTGTCTGGGTGATCTTTGTGATACACTTTCACCAGGCAAATCTTCAAACATGACTGGCTGACTTCTCCTGTGCAGCAAACTTCAGTGCAATTGGAGTTGACGACAGCTTTGATGTCATTGCTTTCTTCTCCCTCCCCGCCGTTGTGTGGTGAAGTTAAGGGAGCCATGACTTTAGGTGCAGGGCCCGGATGCATAGTAGAGTCGTGGTAGGTGCTGTCACACTCCAAACACTACAGTCGGACAGTCCTTTGCTAAGTGAGTGGTTGAGCCACAACACTTGAACTTTTCTTTGAGAAAGGCTTTTCTGTCCTCCAGATTTTTGACTCTGAAGGCTCTGCATCTCTTAAGGGGTTGCGGCTTACCATGTATTGGACAGCTTTTGTTTGGATTACTGACACCTTTCACAAGACTATTTGTTCTTTGGCCTGTTGAGGAAACATCCATCTTGTGAACTGAAATGGGGTTCCTTGTGCTTTTAAGGAAAGGTTTTTCAGGCTTTACAGGAGAGCCAGCAGCACTCGGAAGAGCGAAGCTGGGGTCGTTCCTCTTCCGTGCCTTGTAACATACAAACCTGGTGAAGAATTCAAATGGTGGAAATTGTCCTCCATTTTGTTTTTTGTACTTCGAACCAGCAACAACCAGAATCCATTCACCTTGAAGCCCATAAGGCAGATTCGCAATTATGGGTTCAATGCCACGTGCAGTGTCCAAGTAGGACAGGGCTGGGAGGTAGCCATCTTCCTTGGCACACTGTACTTCCATTAGTAAGTCCGCTAGTTCTCGTAGCTTCGTGTGTTCTTTTCCCGAAACTCTTTGGAAATTGTCAAGCTGGTTGAAAAGCCTACAGAAAGCCTTCAAGGCTAACTTCTTTCATCTGCATCATAACGAGGCTTCATTCTGAAGTATGAGCATGTAACATAACGTTAGCCAGCATAACCTGCACCAACTCTTTACTGATCTTGTGGAGGTTGGTCTCAGTAGTATAGCAGCACTGTGTGCACAATTCTCAACTCTTCCTGTCCAATTTTTGTGTGTGTGCACTGATGAAGGTTGGATAGACAGAAAGCTTAACATTAAAGTGAAAAACTGCACAGAACTAAGTGTGCAGAAATCTCTGCTTTCTCTGCACCATAGCAAAGTCCTAGCTGGGTAAAGTGGTGGTCTTTCAACATTCTCAAAATCTGTAAAATGTTAAAGAAGGCCACTCAGGAATGTTTCCAAATAACCCTTGTCAGGCACATGATTGTCAAAAGGAATGGGGTTTACAGTATGTTACCCCAATATATAAAATATGAACATTTGTCTTCCTAATATTTGTATCACAACAGACACATCTGCAGATCCAAAATTGTTTCTATAAAGTGTCAATTCAGTTCAGTTAAACAAAATGCTTGGCGCAGCTACATGTTGGTAACCAGAAGCCTCTTTTGATTGTTTGATATATTTCCACAAGTTAATGACCCACATTTCTACACAGTAAAACAGAGTTAATACTAACAAGTAATAACAATAACAACAACAATAATAATAATTCTTATTATTTTTATGACAAAAATTATAATAATAATAGTTAGTAAAATGTCCTGCATTTATATAGCGCTTTTCTAGTCAGCTTGACCACTCAAAGCACTTTACACTACAAGTCAGCATTCACCCATTCACACACTGGTGGCAGTGACTACCTTGCAGGGTGCCACCTGTTTATCAGAAGCGGTAAACCATTCACACACATGCACTCACACACCGATGGCGCAGCATCATAGGGAGCAGGGAGTTCAGTATCTTGCTCAAGGACACTTCAACATGTAGACTGCAGGGGATCGAACCACCAACCTTCCAATCACTGGGCAACCACCTGAGCCACACTCGCCCCTTTAGTAGTAGAAGTAATAGTAGTAGTATTTATTAGTATCTATTAGTTATTGTTTTTACAAAACAAGCTGATGTACAGACTTTGATGCATTAGGATACAAATCAAAAGCTGGCTGGCCAGTGAGACGATTGGTTACCTCCAGATTATGTCAGGCTGAAGTCCTGCTGGCCTGATGATGCTGGTGTGAATGCTACATGTAAAAACATGGTCTCATTTCCCAGATCAGTAACATTGACCCTTGGTGCTTTATTTTTGCTGGTGGCTGTACCTTGCCTAAACCTGAAATAATTGTAAATAATTTGTAGACATTTTTTTCTGGTGATGACAGTCTCTTTGAGTCTGTCTCTAATGTCAGTCATTACATAAAAGATTAGAGTTGTAGTTTTTGCCTTGTACTGTAAGTATTCAACTCGACACACACAATCTCATGCAAAAACCCCTCTCCTCTGGGTTTCAGATTTATGGGTTTCAGATTGTGCCTGTGTGTTTGCACACACAGTTCCCTGACAGCCCTCAGGCCTGTAAATCCAACTTGTACGAAGACCTATTTTCTATGTACACCTCTAACCCCACCCTGCCCTACCCCCTCCCGTAACCATCCGGCCTGATCAGGTTTCCCTCTGCACCATTGACTCTATATAAAGATGGACGACATGAGGACTCCTTAAAAGTGAAGCCAAAACATTTCAAACGCCCCCTGGTGGTGCGCTGCAGTATAGGTCATAAACTCCTCCCCCTCAACAATATCAAGTAGGACATGGGCCAAACTAAAAACTCAAATTACACCTTAAATACATTTTTCCTAAAGATGGTTTCTGTCGTTTAAGGTAGTTCTTTTAATGATAATGTATGTTCAAGTTTTCATTTTCCTGATCAGTTTGGTTTTAATTTAATTAGTCCATCTTTATTTATGCCAATGGTCTGCACCCACAGTGCTGTGGCTTCTGCATTACAGCCAAAACCCAAAACACCCTGCCGCAGCAGAACAATGAACTCGGTTTGCACAAGTGTATTGGTCTACAGGCTGCTTTACACCATTAAAAAAAATGAGCAGGGATGCAGTTTTTACTGCCCATAGGAGTGTATTAAACATTAAGTCAACCTAAAGGGGGGAATGAGTGAGGTCAGAATGACCATCATCCACCTGTGAGGTGTTTATTGGGCTGATGATCGATAGAGTGGGTCTGTGATTACTTGGCTGGCTGCTGAAAACTCACTTTCTAGCCTCTGTTATGGAGGAAAACTCCCCTCTCACCCATTGCAGTTTTGAAGACACTCCCAAGTAAAGCTTGGGCCTACTCCTTCCTGTGACTTTGTTTTGGCTAATTATACCCCACTATACCAGTGTGGCATTCCCAAGTAGGAAAATATCACCGTCATCTGCTCACCATTAATCCACAGCTAGAGGCTGATTATGTGTCTGTGTAAATTGAATTTATGTTTATGTTTGTGAATAAATATCACCAGGCATCCCATGAGCAATGATGAGGAAACCACATCACTACCTCATGCTACACAAAATCACCTCTTTAGCACAAGAAGATATGCACAATAAAATGTACTGAGGCTGAAACATCGGACATCTCTCTCCCATACTCTCTTTCCCTTTGTTTTTCCTCACATTCAGGTTTAGATTTAGACAATTACCAGTGCATGGCATGGCAATAAAACCATGTTATAGCTTTTTAATATTGTAAAATGAATGCATTGTCTGACTTTTTATCCAAAAAGTGAACTTTTTGCATCTTAACAAGTCACCCAGTGGATGCAACCTCTTGGTTTAAAATCGACAGTTCAGTCAAGGGAATGGACTATGTATATTAGCATTTAATAATGGATTCAAGGTTCTAACTGCAGCCACAAACCACCAGGAAACAAGACATGCGATCAATTGCTCTCTTTATTTGTCCAACATGATGTGAAGGTTGATTGCTATGATGACTGCCATGGTTCTAAAGAAACAAACCAATTATAATACAGGTATCTCATCCAAACAAATTATAAATTCAGCCTTTAAATGATGTTACATATTTGCAAATTATTACCATTTCAATTCTCAAATGCAAACAAAAGGAAATCTCTACTTACACTGAAGATTGTTTAAAAGACACATGGCAAACACTCCATCAAGGTGAAGGGCTCTGGAGACAGAGAGGAGGAGTCCTATGACCAGGCCTCTATAAAGTGGGAGGTACCATCACTGCTACACTGAACCACCACTTGGGGTCTCCTTGTGGAGATGAGGGGAAATAACTTGCATTTTCTAACAGCTGTTATTTATGGAGAAACTTCACCAATTGTACTCATCAAAGTCTGTTTACAGGTCTTGTGGGGGTACTGCTGCCAGAAAAAAATGTGACTCCCATAAGGCAGGTTGGATGGTGTTGATATCAAGGCCCAGATGTACTATCCCAGCAAACATTCGTTGGACGGTGACACTGTTTTCCCAGCCAGAAATGGTTTCGGTCAGCCACCAATAACGAGCGAGTTAGTTTCCACGTCCAATAATGGTCCAGGCAAACCCTTACCTCTTACAAACCAGGAAATGTTTGTTTTCCTAAGTTGGGTCAGAACCATAGATATATGAAGTTAAGAAGGTAAGAAAATCTAGATACAGCGTCAGAGACGGTTCATTCCTACAAAAGTTGCTCAGTGGCGCATGAAGCAAAAAATGATCGGCTTCCTGGTTCTAAAATTACCTGGATCTTCCGCATTGTGGGGCCCGCAGTCGCACTAGTGACTTCCGCTGGTCGAGCAGCTAACTTCCAGTTTAGCGCTCCGCTAACTTGAATGGGAATTAAATAATTGAATCGTGTGGCTCTACTAGACTTTACAAATGTAATCAGACCGAATGGATGAAATTCTGATATCAAAACGAGTCATTTCTCAAAAAAATTGTTACTACCATTTTACAGCCGCTTCTTTCACAATGTAAGCTTACGGTAAAAAGTCTTTTAGGGCCCCTGTGCATCACATGACATTGTAAGTCCACAGTTTGACCACTAATCGGCTTCACAGCCTGGCACTCTTCCTGGGGGCTTGGTCAGAACGTGGAAAGAATGCCTTTAATGCCTTTACTGATAAAATTATACTTATTAGAGACAAAATTCATCACCTTCTGCCCTCAACTGGTACCAATTTATCTTTAAA
>JBBPCS010002205.1:0-13824 GCA_037974645.1 Hollardia meadi
GTGGTGTGGCAGCACGCATTGTCCTGCTGGGGGACCAATGTCATCGGGGTGTGCCGGTGCCATGGGGGATGTGCTTGATCTGCAAGGGTGTTTGGGTAGATGGTTTGAGTCAAGTGGCATCCACATGAATGTCAGGATCAATGTTATTCATTTCAACTGTCAGTGATTTTAATGTTGTGGCTGATCGGTGTATGTGGTATTAAAAGAGAGAAAAAAAAGGGGGATCATTATTTGTTTTCTGTGGGTGTTTTTATGTGAATGAGGATCTTTAAGATCAATTTGAGGACTGCCTTTGGTTTGCATGTTCCACATTTTATTGTAAGTCCGTCCTGCAGTGTGGGACTTGCAGTGGCCTGGTCCTGTTTTTGATTCTGCCCTCTCTTGGTCTTGGCTTTGACTTTGTTTAATTTACCACAAAGTCTTATTGTTGTCTCATTTTTGAGACTCTGGTCTTGGTCATGACTTGGTCTTGGTTTAGGTGGTCTTGAAAGCACACAAACAGCAAGGTGCAGACCAGTGTCAGCTTCTATGCATGTACATCAGAATTCAACCACTCAACAAAACTCTTCTCCAGTACATCATGCATCTTGATTTGGGCAGCATGCTGATAAAGGCAAAAAAATGTTAAAACAGGTTGATGAGACAATGAAACATGACGTATGGGAAAAGAGTTGTGTGACATGCTTAAATTCTGACAGATTTATAAAGCTTCACATGATTTCCAAGAGAAAGTGTAACATGGAAAGCAGGTTCTGATTTGCACAGGTACTATTACATAAATTATTCCTTCTACATAAATGTCAACACACAATAACATCAAAGGGGCTGCACTGAATTATCTCAAAAATGAAAAAAACTGACAGATGCTTTGAAAGAAAAGTAAATGATCTCAATATCTGGCCACTTTCTCACACCAAACAAAGAGCCGATGGTGAGCTCTGACTGTGTGCTAATGAGAGGAGCCAGCAGAGGGATGAGAGGAGTCAATGTCACCGGCCAGGATTGACCCCTAATACTTGATTCTTCCTAATCTCATCCTGTCTTCATGTGTGCACCACCAACCGTGCACTTTGCACTGAGCATCTTAACTAAAATCCATAACTGTACACACTGCTACATGGAGATTAGGCAGGTACAGTAGACAACTGACAGTAAATGAGTGACAGCATGCAACAAAGGTCCCCAGAAGGAACTGCGCCTGGCACGCTGTCATTACACCTTCACCATCTTAAACCCCTTGACCACCAGCACAACCAAATAGGCTCAGAATGATGCGTGCACAGTCAGTTAAGCTCTACCTTCTCCAAGTCAGAGTGCAGCTAACTTTTAATTCTTTAGGCTGAGAGTGGAGAAACCTGGATGTGATGAGAACACAGTAACTGCAGCCACTATAAACCTGGCTCTGCAACAGAGAGATTGATTTTATTTTTCCAATCTGCTCTGTAATGGCTTCGCTGAATACAGTGCAGGGGAGACATTCTTCTTTGTAAAGGCTTCCAACTAACAGCATATTGATATTTTAACTGATTCTTGTATATACTATGAAAGAACAAGCAGTAGGCAGAGGGACAAACCAGAAACATATTCCACATTAATATGAAGGATTATAAACTGGTAGATAAAACTATGCAAGCATATATTTTGTCTCACATGTGAAGTGCTAAAGTCAGGGATTATTTTGTCAAGCATTGGGATGCACACAACAAAAGAGACATAATATATGTGATGATTAATCGTTGGTGACAGAGTTAAAGTCCTCTCAGGGTCTTGTTTATGAGTGAGGGTGAGATGGAGCCTGACGCAGACAGGCAGATCAATGAAGTGTTGTGTCGTGTGGGCATTTAACCAGAGAGCTGTGCGATTTGTCAGCTGTGGATGCACTAATTGTTATGCACTTTTTTGTTCTTACTTCAAAGTTAATTTTGGGAGGTGGAGGGGTACGAAACATGGGGGTGCATGATGCACACAGCATCCCAATACCTCCCTTTGGTAACAAGCTTGCAGCTGGCATTACGTTTCCTCCATAATGTATTATCCATCCATTATTACTCACTTGTCGTTTGGTTGCAGGGGACTGGAGCCCCTTACAGCTGACATTGAGTGAGAGACAGGGGACATAGCAAATTAGCTGTACTTTAGTGTAAGCCATTGACTGTATACAAAGATGGATGACATGAGGGCTCCCCAAGAGTGAAGCCAAAACATCTCAATCGCCCCCTGGTGGTGGGCTGCAGTATAGGTCATACACCTCCCCACCCATCCATGTTAGCAGATAGGACACGGCTCCAAATAAAATCACCAGCGCAAGATGGCAGTGCTCGTATCCGGGATATTTTGGCTTCATTTTTGTAAAGTGTTAGGAAGTGGAGATACGGCATCTTTATTTATGCCAATGGTGTAAACCTTTGGGGCCAGGGTTGGTTTAGGAGACACCTAAATGCGGGTTCTTTCCTACCAATGTTGTCATGTTCTGCTGCTGCCCCACTTTCTGCAAATCAGAAAGTGGGGCAGCAGCAGAACATGACTTTTTTTGCTTCATGCTTTTTTTTTGACTGAAATATTTCCTTTCACAGCTTTAATTTGTCTACATTTACTTTCTAGACCTGTTTCCTCCCGTTACTGTCCATTCTCTCCTTAATTCTCATTCATTGTCCACACAGGGCAGGCTGGACACTGTGTTTCTACAACACACAGTGTCTTCAGATGCTTGCCTTAGGACAGTGTACTGGATTCGGTTGCTGAACTTTCCTTAAACTCAGTGGAGGGCATGCGGTCCAGTGTGTCCAGACAGGCAGCAGTTTGTCAGAACAAAGTCTTTGTCCCAGTGCTGGTTGATTTGGAGAAACTTGCTGTTACTGCTAGTAGCAGCATTTATGTTTAACTGCCAGAGTTCATACAATAACCATCTGCCATGAACTGCCATAAAGGATGAAAGTGGAGTTTAAAATACAGTTTGATTATTTAAAAAATTTATTTCAGTTAGATTTGACCGTTTTACATGCAAAATATTTGCCTCTTTAATCTCCTTATTTCGACATAAACACTATCCTGGCAATGGCCAATCCACAAAAATATTTTTAAGAAATAACACTCATTTCTGAGAATACCACGACACAATTTAACCTGAACAACCTTCATCACATCTGGTTGCTCATCAAAGCCACACAATATTGCATTTTAAAATGCAGAGCTCCTGGTGATAATTTGGCCAGACTTGTTGAAAAGGAAATGACACAAGTAGTCACTGCTGGGGTTACTCCCATGTTTCTGTTTTCTAATGTGTCTGTCTCCAAAACACCTGTTGATTTGCAGTAGAAACTGTAGAATGATTCATCAAAATGAATGATTTGGTGTGCACATACTTGGAATGGTTTGATGCTGGTTGCACAAAATGTAAGCAGCGGATCTAACGTGTATAATTGTGGCTTGACAGTGTGTAACACCATCACTTATCAAAGTGACTGCAGATGAAACAGACACTTGCTGCCTTCAGATGGCTGTAGAGAGAGACATCAGATGAAAGGAAAGGTCTCCAGCGCAGGCTACTAGGTGGACGCTGGTAAGACACCATCATTCATTTCTTTACTGTCTGGCATTAATCAACGTGTGATCACATATCAGCTGGCTGAGAATTTTAAAATGAAAGTAGAAAGAGTGTACTATGTGCACTAAGTAGTACAATATACAATGTGTGCTGTGGTGCTTGTGGAACTTCATGGGCGCTTTGCTTACCTCAAAATCACAAATAGTCACTATCAACTAACTTAAGTACAATTTTGAGGTACTTGTATTTAACTTGAGTGTTCCACTTTCTGCTACTTTTTACTTCCACTCCACTACATTTTGTAATTTTACTCCACTACATTTCTTTTGTAATTTTAGTTACTTGTTACTTTGCAGATTGCATGCTGCATCAGATCCAAAGACGCACATTTCTAATAATTTATTTTTCTTGGTGATTGAAGAAAAAAACCCAAAAAAACACTGATTCGGCCTATCAGAAAAATGCTGAATATCGGAATGCTGAATGTCGGACCACTAGTATACAGTATATAACTACGTACATGTAAATATATATACCAAAGTAATATTTTAGCAGGATATCATTACTCTTAGGAAAGTATGACTTTTGGGTACTTTTACCATACTGCATACCTTAGGACAGGGGTGCCCAAACTTTTTCCTCAGAGGGCTATAACAAAAACTTAATGCTGGCCTACAGGCCAAAGGCAAACACCTTTTGTATTATAATATCTAAAATGAAAAATTGTACTAGGATAAGTTCTCTTAATTGAATAACTTCATGTGCAAAGTTTTACTCAGGCTTCATGCTCAGATTATGAAAAATACTTATGGAATATACACATTTAAAGAGCATTTTTACCTCACAAGAATAGAACAGGATAAACAGAGATTTACATTATAAGTTTTACAATTTTTTCTCTCAAACATCTGGCAGGCCAAATCAAACCTAATGGGGGGCCAGCTTTGGCCCGTGGGCAGCACTTTGGCCAGACCTGGGTTAGAATAAGGATAGTACTCAAATATGACTTTTGGGTACATTTTACAACATGGCATAGCTTATAATATGCATAGTACATCCCAGGTGCCTGATGAGAGAATGACAGACTGCATATGAGAAGCTAAAGGTAAGCAGCTAGATAAATGATCTAGGTTGATGCTGATCATGAAGCCAAAAATGCCTGCATTCCTTTTAGTCAGTGGTATTGATATTTGATTTTTTAACATTGCATAGGGACAGAGGCAGACAGGAACCAGGTGAGAGAGAGAGGGGTATAACATACAACAAAGTTCACCAGCTGGACCTGAACCAGCGATGGTTGTGACCGTGTGGCCATGTGGCATGTGCTGTAATCATTTGGCTAGCAAGGTGCTCCTTTCTACTTTTAGTATCCCACAATTTGACTTTTCAGCCAACTATCCTGCCTCTGCCTCCCTCTTCCTCCTCTCTGTCTCTCAGTCTTCCTTTCTTCTGATTATCAGTTGGCATCTCTCAATATGTGTGTCCTCCTATGTAAGTGTGGGAGTGAACTTGCCATATGGCAGTGTTTTGTTTTTCTGCGTGATGTGAGCTACCTTCATTAGTTATTGTATTACAGGATTAAAAAAAAAAAAAACACCTTGTCATTCAGGATTATTTTCTTCTCATGAACCTACTTTTAACATACATGTTGAAAGTAGGTACATCTCAACAACCCCTGGAGAGAGAGGGAGTCATTTTGTTGCTTTCAGTCCATGGTAGCTTTATGGGCTGGCCGTTGGATAAAGGATAAGTCATCTGTAGTCACTGTACAGATGGCCACACACTGAAATGGCCAAAGTAATTGCAGTGAAAAGGGAACCTTGCTAAAATAAAGTCAGATGAGCCAAGAAACAATCAGACAGTTTATCCAGATTATCTAAACCATTTTATTTAAATGTCATCAATAATCCTTGACCAAACATGAAAACTGTGTGTTCACCTACAAGTACAGCAGGTCAAAGCTGAAGCAGGAAGTTGGTCTGCAAACTGTGATTTATGTTTACAACAGTTAATTATTTCAGTTTTCTTAATGTCTCCTCTTCCAAATAAGTACGATGAACCTGAAGGTTTGTTTCCAACCTTTTCTGACTTCTCATGTTCCTTCAGACTTTGTTGTCCTGATTAACTTGGTGGTTACATTGTTATTATTGTGCTATAAATTAATCTCATCTATCATCCTTGCTGCAGCCTTAATTAAAATATTACTCTAGCTACACTGTACAGCAGCATCTATGAAGATGTCTGTATGTCTTTGTCTCCAGCCCCAGCTACCAGGAGTCTCTCAAAAACAATGGCTAAAATCATTATTTTAATTATTTGAACACATATGATATTACATTGAAAGTTATTTATAAATGCTTTATGTTTATATTTTTAATGTATAAATATTTCACTAGATTATATTCACTTGTATTTCCTCCTGCTCAGACCAACTCATTGGATGAGGATCACACTCAGACTGTTCCAAAATCCAGCATATATTAACCCTAATTTATTCATTATTTAACATTATTAACATAGCACCAGTTTATAATGGTGTCTGGCCTTCTAATTGGCTAACTGTCTTACTTTTTTTTTTAAATTTTTAATCTCTAAACAAATCCACACCTCATTGGAAGATGTGGGGCCTCATTTATAATTACAGACTTGTAATCACTAACATGTAAAAGTAATGTTATAAAACTTCACTTTGACTTTATCTTATCTCTAGACTTGACGTACGTGATTTTCCTGCTGGTTATGTACTCTGTCAGGCCTGCTGAAGTCCTGAATCATCATACTGATTTTCCTGCTGGTTATGTTGGGAAATTGCAGGATGCGTACTGTATGTGTCCAATGTGGTGAACTTAAAGGTGTAAGGAATTAGCTGTGCCAGACCCCCTCCCACTGCCTTAATGCTGTGGTTATATATGGCTATTGTTTTTTCACTCTTACATTTAAAGGGGCAATTTGTGAAATATGGCCAGAATTTGAAGGTGCCTCCACAAATATAGCAGGCAGCTTTTCACCAGATTAGACACCAACTCCTCCTCACTACACTGTCTCTAGTTATCCTGGGCTGTGTAATTACCTTTGGTTGTAGCTGTGGTGACTCTTAGCAGCAGTGGAGCTAGTAGCCCTATAGCAGACTGAAGTCTGCCTAGATCGTGAACTCATATCACAGGTTGAGTCACTGCGGGCAACGGAACCCGACCCGAGAACACGGCACTAATAAGCTCTGTCTAACATGCGCAAAAACAAAAACACTATTAAGAGACACATTTATTATAAGCCTCAAACATAACAGTTCCACTGACAATCATGCCCTCAAATATTAATACCGACTCAGATAAGCATAATTCATAAAAAATAGTGATTCAGCAGCAGCAAATGCAAAGATTTGCAGCCTGCAGAAGGTTTCAGAGCTGTCCTCCTCTCCTCCAGCGTCCTCCCTTCTGCACTGAAAACCCAAACCTCTATTATAGAGCTCTATATAAATAAGTAGTAGAATTTTCCTGAAGATGAAGCTTAATTCTTATAGTTTAGCATCAGGTTAATGAGGAAGTTTAGCATACTGTAGCTGCAATGTCCACCACACTGCCAGGCCTGCTGAAGTCCTGAATAGTCATACTGCTGAGTCAGCTGGCCTCACACTGTTACAGGGCTAATAATTGTGCAAGCTCAACAACCAGCACAAATGGGTGGATCTTTGGCGCATGGACTGTGTGAGTGTCTCCAAGGGCACCTGGGTTTTTTTTTGGTTCATGCATGCACAACAGTGCAAAGTGCAAAACGTCTGAGTGAAGTGTAATACACATCAGCGAATGTGATGATAAATACATACACTCTCAGCCAGGCTCATCATTCTGAAAAACCTTCACCAATCACAGGGAACCATGACTACAATGAGTCTGGATGGTGCAGAGCTGCAGCATGAGCAAATGTGCAGCCAGAGGCAGATGGTGTGGATTTTTAATAGTTAATTCGTACATTGATGGCTGCAGGGATTTAATGAACTGAATGAGAATCTTTTCATACAGCATTAAGCAGCTGTGGACAACAGATACTATAAGAATAACTAATTTATAGATAAATGCAATTATTTAATGATGTTCCAGTTTCAACCACATTAAACATTATTTCTAAGCTAATTTAAATTTCTTTACATTTATATTCATAAGCATTAGCCTACTTCATTATTGATGCCAATGCCAATAATGCTTTAGTGTAAGAAGTTGATATTTTAATTTGATATTAAATAGAGGTCTAAAAGCCTTTTTCCACTTATAGATAGATAGATAGATCCTTTAAGGGAACCTGTAAGGACATTTGAAGAAGCGTTCGTAGGGCTTAGTTGCATCTCAGCTACATCCAGAGGCTTGTCAAGGAGAGGAATTGATTTCCGAGTCACTCCTAATTCTGAAGGCCACACAGTCACCATCAATAATGTGCCTCTGTGCCTGTGTCAAAGCTTAACAGGGTCCACACAGACACGCATGTAAGTGATGAAAAATTCTCTATAAAGAGCACGCCTAGCTGCTTCATTTAGCCGACTCACTGTACTTCTCCATATTTTGAGCAACAACAGAGCAAAGTGGGATCAGAGATAGACTGTAAGAGTTCATTTCTGCTGTATGGCCAGAGGAATTCTTGCTACTCAATGACACTACTTCACTAGTTGTTTCCTAGTTGGCAGGTTTATGCAGTGGGTGAGATAAACCAGCAGTGTAATTTTACTGCTCAGCACTCAGAGACCTGTGCTTTGCTAATGAAGACATGACATGGACTTACCTCAATAGAATAAACAGGTCACCAGATCTGATCGCTGATTTAAAGCCACCATTGTGCTTCAAATACGGACACCACCATCCTGATATGGACCTCTCATTTCAAAGATGATTTATTACATCTTGTTCTTTCACACTCTTTTACATACACATGGTCTGTGTTCCAATATCCATACTACCATTCTATTTCAGGGTTTCCCATATGTTCATTTATTTGTGGAAGCCCGCCACATATTAATTTTGCTCCCCTCTCTCATTCACAAACACATCATGTGTTTCCCAAACATAGACTTTACATGGTCAGACAGCCCACCTATATTAATGCCCACCAAAGTGTATTTGGCGACCCATTTTACAATTTTTTTTATTAGGGCCTGAGCACTAAAAGTGGGAGGACCCTCTTGTTCTTCTAAGGATTATTAGGGCCCAAGCACTGAAAAGTGTGAGGACCCTATTGCTCTTCTAAGGATTATTATTATTATTTATTATTATTATTCCGCAACTTCAAACGGCAATATGAGGTTTGCGCTACTTAAAAAGTTGTCAAAGTTGGCGTGCACATCACACTTAGCGAAAATTGCGATCTGAAATGAGTCTTAGACATGGGCATGGCAAAATGGCTCAATAGCGCCGCCTAACAATTTTCAACTTTAACTTTGACGTAGAAACACGAAATTTGGGAGGCATATGTATCTTGCCCCGACATTAAAAAAAAAACCTCTTGGACCCATGACCTAAACCTAACAGGAAGTTGGCCATTAGGAAGAGGACTTTTGTTTGGTATGGGTTTTGGGCTTGGGTGTGGCAAGATGGCTCCATAGCGCCACCTACAAATTTTCAAAAATTCAGCCCCTCAGTTAGGTTAGACCTACATTTACCAAATTTGGTAGGCTTATCTATCCTCCCTGACCTACAAAAAAGCCTCTTGGTGCCATGAACCAAACCCAACAGGAAGCCGGCCATTTTGAATTTATTGTGATATTTTGGTGTATTTTTGGCCATTTGGAGGGGTCATAACTGAGCGAACTCTTCTGAGACCGTAAATCAGATCATCCTGAAACTTTTCGAGTGAGTTTACAAGACCTTCAAGATCAAAAGTTAATTAAGGTTTTGTAGATCATTGAATGGCGTGGCCTGGGCATGGCGTCGAAGTTCAGTCTTTTGCCATCAAACAGGAAGTAGTTTGTAACTCGACTGTACATGGTAACATCTGCCCAAAACTTGACAGCTTTGATGAGAGCCCCACCCTGAAGAGATCAACATGTCAATTTTGAATCATAGTCAAAGCGCCACCTACTGACAACAGGAAATTAGATGTTTTACACTTTGACGTATTCCTGTGAATCGGCCGAGTATATCCAACTCAAATCTGTTCCTCAATTCCGATCCTTCGCCATGAAAAAACAAACTGCTGTAACTCCACTCAACATAATCAGATCTTTTCCAAATTTCACATGTTTGATAACCGTCCCACCCTGAACACATCTACAGGTCAATATTGAACCATAGTCATAGCGCCACCTACTGGCAACAGGAAAAAATTGGCGCACACGTCAGAAATGGTGAAAATTGCAAAGTTTGGTAGTGCGGCACACCACGACTGCGGCACACCCCGACGTCCGTGGAGGTGTGAGGGCCTGGTCAATGCTGCTCGCAGCTTTAATATTAACTTTTTATCCATCCAAGAGAACAATACCATCCATGATACTCTACGTTCTCTGGCATGACATATCTCCTGTAAATTCACTGATTGCAGCGCGATCTCTGCTGTTTAATGTAGGTGTACTTGTGCCGTTGTTTTAAGCCTGTAAGTTTACCTGGCTGTTATGATGTAATTCAGTACCACATTGGTTTTGATCGCCTTGATAGGCCCCTCCACACGAGGCTCACCTGCTGTTATTGTAAACAGATTCGCGGATGAAATTTTTTTTAAATGGGAGTTGTGTTTTCTGGGTAACTTTATAAAACATCCTGCTGATGAAGAATGTCAACAGAGCAGACACAGGGAGAGAGAAATAGAACAAGGCAGGGTAGGGCAAGTCAGATGTTGCAGTCACTATGTATGAGGAGAAGAAAAGGGAAGAAGGAGAAGAAGGGAAAAGCAAGATGGGCAGATCACTAGTTTGCAAGTAAACAATAAAATAATGTGGAGAATTAAAAACAATTTAAATGTTGAAATAAGATGTAACCCATAGAAATAGGGTAATTCATGTATTCTTTCAAATATTTTCAACAGACAAATATAACCAACCAAAAATTGTAGACATATCTTTTAAGTGGTCTTGACTACAGTGCTGCTCAGGTATAACCTTTAAAGGGAAACTTTGTCCATTTTTAACTAGCTTTGTATCATTACGTTCAAATGAGTCATTTAGAGGCCTTTTACCAATAAATGAATGGGGGGCTCTGGGTGCAGGGAAACTGGAAGAGGAGTTCAACACTGTTCATTTGCACATACTACCCACACTGTGATGATACAAAGCTGGTTGAAAGTTTCCCTTTAAGGAGCCTGATCAGAGCATCTATACTGAAATGCAGATTCTCCTTGTGAATGCTCAGAGAACCTTCTAATAATCAGTCCTCATTAAGAGAAGAGAAGGCAGTAAGAATGCACCATAGCAGTCACAGGTAAATGGTATTAAATATCTATAAAGTTACACAGCAGCTATGCTTGGTTGTTGTGCTGGGAGTCTGCAGAGTCCAGTACCTGCAGGTCCAGAGCTGTGAGCTGCTTTCCCTTCTCCCCTGAGTTGCGTTTATACTCCTCGATGGTCCATGATGGCTGGCCGCGCTTTCCATCTGACAGGCTGGTGAGTCTCAGCTCGGTGTACAGGGGGCTACCTTTCACATGGGCCTTCACGGAGGGCGTGAAGGGGTGCGGTGAGAAATCCTGTTCGATCAAGTAGGACTCCTTCTGTGGTTTAGGGGGCCGGTGGGCCTGGGGGAGCTCGTATTGACGCTCTCGCTCTGCCTGGAAGTGGAGAGGGGATTGGAGAATGGAAAGGTCATCAGGAACATTTCTACCAGTGCACTGTATTCAACCTTGTGAGCCTCTGATTAAGAAAAACAATTCAGTTGTTTGATTTGTTTTAGGCCAACGGGGGAGTTACTCATTCTAGATCAACCAGGGCTTTTATCTCAGACTTTTTATAATTCACAACTTTCAGCCAGTATATACAGTAGGTATCTGTAAGACAAAGAGCACAGCATGTTTTACAGAGCAGACGGTTTATTTTTAAAATGTTTAATATTATCAGACTGCTGATGTGAATGTCTGGGGAGAGACAGCAGAATGCTACTGTGCAGATACGTGAGGCAAATGGAGGCAGTCTGCTATCTAAGCCTGGCCTACAATGAACATATGAAGCATGCTCTGACACATACCATCACAATTTTTGACAGAGGCTATGGGTTAAGGTATATTATAATCTCAAAGGGAACGTTTTACAATATCCGACAATCCTGTAGAAATTTTTAAACACATCAACAGTAGCTATCACTTAATGTTGAAAAAATCTGATACATCTATACATTTGTGCTGTATCCAAGTTGTAAATGGTTTGTTTATGTATATAAATAAATAAAAATCATTAAATTTGTTCTTTCTTAGAAATATCATTTTTTTTAAATGTATTTATTATTTCAAGACAATCAAACTAATGGTGTGGGAGGCCTCGCATTTCAAAGTTTTCACCTTTTGGCTGTTAATTATAGCGCCACCATTAGGCTGAGTAGGATCACATTTCTTTAGCACATCATTTCCAGTTATTTGAAGTCCAAGTTTCATGTCTGTAGCTCATTCCAGCTCAGGGTAAATTGAGGGATGGCAGAAGAAAACATAATAACAATAAACCGGCACAAGCTAAATAGGGTTCTACTCCTTTGGGGATTGAACCATCATAAAAACCTTTTTAAAAAATCCTGAAGACAGCGTATTGATCCGCATTGATCCTACAGCACTTACAAACAGCTGCCATTAATACCAACTACAGTAAGACACATCTGTCTCCAGGCTCAATGAAGGTGACATAAATGTGTGTGTGTGTGTGTGTGTGCGCGTACGCATGTCTTCATTAAGCAGGAAGTGGCCTTCAGGTAGCAGCCAATAGCCTCTGTTAATTGGATGGTTGTGCAGAGAAGATTTTAGAGAAACTGTAGTGTGGCACAGTGGTTTGACAAAGCAGAACATTTATGACTCATGAGCAGTGATTATGTCAACATGAAAACCATTCTCATCTCCTTATTGACACCAGTCAACCTTATGTGGGTGTAGTCTGCAATAATTCTGACACATTCACAATAATTCATTTCTCCTTGCATGCTCTGTACACCAGTCAAGTTGCAGTTTACATCCATATCTGTCCAGATTCATGTACTGTATGTAGTGTAGACGTTGAAGGAATTTAATAAAAAGGTAATAAGTGTAGTTCTTGGAGCTCCCTGCCTTAGCCATTCCATGTAGGCATGTGGAAGGGCAGCAAACACCCCCTGTGGTAGAGAACAGAGCAGGCATCAATGATATCAGCAATGACATTGATTAAGTGTGACACAGCATAAAAAGGAGGAGCTGGGGTGGAGGTGCTGCAAAGCAGCTTGCAGAGGTAGCAGGACAAGTAGGCAGGGAATAAGCTGAGCCATCAGCTGACGTGGGCTGGCTTTGAGATCAGCTAATTTAGCTGGGATTGTGAGTGGAGCTTGACTTCTGTGGCCTGCCTGAACTACCACAAATTTGCTTGATTTCTTGACAACATGGAAGTCATCACTATATTGACGCGTGAAGAAGATCTATACAATCAGCAGAGTTTTAAGGTGCGCACCCAAGATTGGTGTCACCAATTCAGTACCTGACCAAATATGGTCAGAATCTCCTATTCTGTTCCTGAGTTAAGGTGTTGGATAATGGCCGGAAAAGCGTTTTTGTTTTTCATTATGTCGCTGTGACGTTGACCTTTGACCTTTTGGATATAAAATGTCATCACTCAATCATTTTATCCTGTTAGACATTTGTGTAAGTTATGGCCAAAAACGTGTTTTGTGAGGTCACAGTGACCTTTGACCACCAAATTCTAATCAGTTCATCCTTGAGTCCAAGTGGACATTTGTGGCAAATTTGAAGAAATTCCCTCAAGTCACTCCGGAGATATCAAGTTCACAAGACTAGGATGATCGGATGGACAGACAACCCGGAAACATAATGGCAGGCACGAAGGCATTAAAAGCAAGAAAGCAGTATTAGCAGGAATTTAGACGCAAACTACAAACATATCACAGGGTCATTTGTAGACAGAGGTGACCTTGGCAGTCACACAGGGCACCACTAGCTGGTGGGACAACAAAGGACAACATTTATTGTATACAGTGTGAGATTTATGAAAAAAAACAGAGGGGTGGATGTTTTGAAATGTTTTTATTCATGAAAATAAATCCCGAATTTCAGAACCTGAACTTCTTCACTGCATTTGCAGGAATATTTTAATACTTTTTTTCTTATTTAACTCATCAAGTAGCCTAGCG
>JBBPCS010002206.1:0-13823 GCA_037974645.1 Hollardia meadi
TCAGTTTGGTTTTAATTAGTTATTTGATGCTATAAAAAGGGGCTGAAACCTCATGATTGACAGCTGAGCCCTGCTCACGATTGAGTCAGGCTGGTGTATGGGCGGGAACTCGAAACCGTGGCTCCACCCCCCGATCACTACTGTGCAGACTCTGGCTCCAAATGATGTCACCAGCTCAAGACGGCAGCGTTCGTATCCGGGATATTTTGGCTTCATTTTGTACAGTGGGAGGAAGTGGAGATGCGGCAGCCATCTTTATTTATGTCAATGTAATAAATATGAAGTTCCAAGGAGGCACAAGAACGTGAACAAGTCTCTGTTCTCTTGAATTCTCTTCCTCTTTGATGTGTCCTCCCAGTTTTACCACAACGAGAGAGAAAAAAGTGGACAGAAATTGCTGTGAGAATGCTATCTGCAAGCTAACGTTAGCTACTAAAATGTTGATAATATGTTGGGAACGTCTGAATAGCAGGGTCGCCCTCCAACCCTTCACATGTATTTAAAAGATAAGGAGATTTGTTATCCTGTAATCTCAGTTGAAGTTGGTCTTTGAGGACACAGTATTCCAGTCTGCAGAACCACCTGCTGAGTGGAAGAGGAGACGAGCCCCTCGCTTCAAAGCAACTGTGGATAAAGAGAAATCTTGACTTTGAAAAGATTCGAAAAATGACACATTTTGCAATGAATGTGCCTTTTTATATGGCGATGCTCTCATTGTAATGGGTACACTGTTTGTATTGTATTTGTACCACGCTGCATGGCAGAAATTACTCTTTATTTTTTCTGTTTTATACAAAGAAAAGTTGTATAAATACACATTTTGCAAGAACTATGCTCTTTATTCTAATTTACTCTGTGCATAAACTGTATCTATTCAGTTTATCTTATTGTAAGTTTCCACCTGTAGCAGGATGGGAAATAATCTCAAAAGGAATGTAGTTGTAGTTAGTGACCCAGCATGATCCCCAGTCTTTTTACCATCGGCTCTAACAATGAGACAGATATCACTACTGTATGATTTGGAAATTATGTTTGAGAAAAATACACTGTGAATAACAAGGTTGTAGAGAATCGTGCATGCAGACTTCTATCGTGGAGCTGTAATTTAATATATCTGCAGAGTGAGCTAAAGTGGGCCGGTCTGAGGCACAAAACTTCTGGGCTGAAAACGAGCCCCACCACAGTAATGTGCAAGCAGTTTTATGATACAGTAACAAAGATGATGCAGGAGGGGAGGATTCAGGGTCCAGAGGGAGGGCAGAGGAATGAGAAACTGCTGTTATGGATGGATTAAAGGAGGAATGCTGCGGTGGACCAGTGTCAGCTGAAAGCATGAAGACAGGAGGGATGCTCTGAGTTGAGGAGCCCCCTCTGATGGTTAGTGCCCCTGTTGGTTCCTGTGTTAAAACAGAAGGGAGAGTGAAAGGGGAAGGGAAATGGATTAGGTGAGCTTTAAAACTGGTCTTTGTTCCTGGACTTGATATAAGACTTCAGTTTAACAGCAGCAGCATTGAGAGTTTCCTGGGGAGGCAGTAGGCATCAGGGCTTCTTATAACAGACGTTTTCTCCAGTTCAATGCCAAATATCAGATTTCTTGCTTTTTTTAAAAAAATATAGTGTCAAGAAAAAAAAGCTGCTTGTAAATTAAATTTGTAATCTTTGTGGTAAAGAATCAGAGACACATGGAACAGTAACATTTTTGCACATGAATCACCAGAGCTTTGATGTTCTGATGAAACTTCACCTCAGCCGTTTTCCAATTTTACACGTCAAATTAGGAAAAGCACAAGTGTAATTAATTATTCTTGACGGACAACACGATGAGGATTGGCCCCCAACGCTTTCATCTTAGTGGCTACAGTGATGATTTCATCTTTAAAAAGGGTCTAATTGATGTCTTTTCAAATCAGTTTGGGATCTCAATGCTTCAGACTGGGATTACGCTGGATTACCTGTATGGAGCCATTTTATGTTTTTCTGCAGTTGTAATATTTGTAAAACTTTTAAAACAAGTCCCCAGTGTTTCAGTTGTTTAGGAGAATGCTGATGTTTCATTCCTGTGTAAACTTTTCCTTTAATGTAGCACTTTTGATTGCAGGCCTATACCACAGCTGCCTAAGTGGATTACAGTCGCAGGTAATCTTATTGATCACACCTGTGATTTACACCCGCTAAAAGCATATATAAATTATATTTTTCCACATCAGCGTTGAGCTGAGCTCTCAGCATCTACTCTTCGCCAATCGGCGAGTGCAGCGCAGACTGTTAATCGTACGCAGACAGCGTGATTTACATTCGACACTCAGCCAAGCTCAAAGGTCCCATTTTAAACACCTCTCTCTTTCACCTGAACAACAGGGAAGTAAATGAGCAATCTGCTCTCACTTATCAGCATCTCCAGAGCAGCTGAATGGATGGCAACAACAGACTCAAGGGGCGAGGTGACTGATCATAGTCAAGACGTAAGGAAAAGTCCATCCATGGGTGTCCTTGCATTAGTGTTTTTTTGGGTGGCACTGGCAACCCAATCTGCAAATTAGGGATTATGCTGAAACTTTACATTTCTTTATGTTTAAATGTTCTCTTGTGACAATGCTGTGCTTAAGGTCCGGTTAGGTTTAGGCACAAAAACACTTAGAAAAGAGTATTATTATAAAAAAAATACCTGATTTTCTCTCACCAAAACGGCTGGAAACGCTCCAGATGTCTCCTTGAAAATATTAGCTTTTAGTCGCCATAAAGATGACTACAAAATGTCCAAACAGTCGCTAAAATGAGCCAGTAGTCAAGGAAGGATCCTCAAACGGATGGGATTGAAGGATTTTACATCATCAAATGCTGCTGAAGGACCGTTCCAATGTCCAGGACCCTTTGAATTCTACAAAGGACCGAGTCCTTTGCACAGAGAATTTTTAAGGATGCCCGTATGTATCCTTGATGTGCCTAAAGAACCCACAATCCTATGTGCATGATGCTAAGCGAGTCTTTTAAAAATGGCTAACTTTTTCAGCAACGCATGAACGCCGGCTTGTTCTATTATGTTTTCTAGCTAGGAAGGAGTCTTGCCTAGCCTCTGTAGGACCTCACTTCCAAAGACACATCCTACCAAGGAACTATCCTTGACTTTGAGAGGCACCAAGTCTGTTGCTTGCTTGAAGTGGTCTTAAAGAGCGGTCTCTTGTTTGGCCAAAATGTCACGCCACGGCCAACACCTCCACGTCCATTTGAGAAGGTCGGCTCATACATTTAATTTGAACGTGATGTGACACGTATTGAAATTTTGATGCGGAAACTTTCAGTGCCCACGTTCTATTGTGGTGGCTGGGCTGGGTGTAGTTTACTGGACAACATTATATCACAAGTTGTCCAATGGAATACTGTTGTATGCGTTTAAAATATCTACACGCAGACTCCAATCACACATATTGTAATTCAGCCAGAACCACTGTAGTCATATTTGGCGGTATGGTTCTGTTCTGGGACCTCCCAGCCGTTCCACGTGCCTGCATGGAAAGACTGAGGCTAATACTCCCCGGGGTAGAGACCAGTGAAGGCATCAATGGCAACAGAAATGACATTAAGTCAGACAGCATAAAAAGGAGGAGCTGGGGTGGAGGTGGGTTGCAAAGCGGCTTGTAGAGGAAGCAGGAAGAGTGGGCAGGTCAAAGCAGCCTAAATAGCGCCCCCTGTATGGGATTTGTCAGTTGGATGGATAGAAGGGGCTCAGCTGGGCTGGCATTGTGAGCTGAGCTTGACTTTTGTGGCCTCCCTGAACTAACGCCAATCTGCTCAATTAGCTCATCCTTACTATTAAAACTGAACCACAGGACGATTCTAGTTCCCTGCAGCTGATAATTAACTTATCAACTGCATATTTCTACATGCTTTTCATCACACAGCAGTCATTTTATCCTTTGTCTTTCAAATTAATACCCTCGGTGCTCTCTCAATGATAACATTTTGGATTTCTCTAAAAGAGAAACTAGTCATCAAATAGCTTGCAAAGTTTTTGAATTTCACGTTTGAAAAGCTGGTCCCCAACTCTGTGGCTGGCAAGGAGGGAGGGAACAGGTAGATGGGTTGCCAGATAGAAAGACGGGCAAAAGAAAAGGAAGGAAGGAGGAGAAGGAAGAAAGATAATAGAAAAGATGTCCAGACAGATGCTGCAGGCAGTGAGAAAGGCAGAAATGATAACCAGACACAAAAAGGGTGCTAAACAAGGTGGGAATCTCATCATCATATAATAGTGCTGACGGTAGACATGCAGGCAGACTGTGTATATTTTTTTTGTGGCATTGTTCCCCTCCAACATGCAACAGCCCCACAGATATCTCTGAAATGAGAGTAGCTCATCACATCATTCTAAACGTATTGAAAACCGCATCTCTGCCATCGTTGTTTGGCGGTCGGACCGCGACAGCTGGGTGTAATTTTCAGAATAATGGTCACTCTCCGGCTAACAGTGCTGCCTTCACCAGACTGGAAAAATATGGCTGAAAATCTGTGATGCTGCAAGGGATCCAACATATCCTCCTCAAGGAAAGCAAACCCTAATTCTGTTGCAGTTTCAGGAGGAAGATAATAATAAAAAATATTAGTTACAGCAACAACACATTTGTCACCGAGATACAAAACATGTCATAACGATAAAAATACAGCCTCGAATAACAACTTGATAAGAACCAGAATGAATACAAGTGAGTGAGAAATCAGAGAAAACTAAATGAACAAAAATGAAAACTCAGCATCTACTCATCCTAATGCAGATGGAAAGTCGGGTGAAGTTTCTTTCTGAAGTTTTACAGCGGAACAGCTGTAGCTGCTAAGCTAAACGCATTAGTGGGCTCACGAGCTTGAACACGTAAAGGTGCCGCTAGACATGATGTGATGCAAGCTTCCGGGTATCAGGTGAACACTGAGGCATGCAGAGATTAGAAGGTCTGCATGTATGCGCATTCGAGCTTGTGCACCCATTTCTGAGGGCTAACGCTTTTAGCTTAGAGGCTACAATGAAAATGTTGGCTTATTAAAAGGGTGAAATAATTTCTTTTGAAACCGGTTTAGGTTCTCAGGGCTTCCAGAGACTTGGATTACACGGGACGGGGTGAATGGAGCCATTTTGGTTTTTCGGTCTCCAGCTTCTTCGGTCGTTTAAGAGAATGCTACAACACTGTTTTGCTGTGAAGCTGAATTTTCTTTCTTTTTTTTTGTTCCTTTAAACTTTATTTTTGTTTTAATTGGTATTTGCGTACGTTAAAAACCTACATACAACCAGAATCATTGTTGTAACTTATTTCTGAGGTACCTTTTCCTCAACTTGCCATTTTTGTTTGTGATGGCGCATAAATGTTTTATACATTCCTAATGATGCAATTTCCCTCGACTTGGCACCGGAGTCTGAGCTGAATGCACAATGCAGACCGTGACGGTGATGGCTCCCGTGATGAAGTGTCATCGGATTGTAAACGCATTAAGACTTTAAGGAAGAGCCGTTTCTCAGACGATCATCATCAAGTCATTATAAAACGTTCTACTGGGGAGAGCTGTAACAATTGTTCAAGATTTTAAAATATAGTTTGCAAGCAGTTTAATGATGCACATGTGTCTGTCTATAATAGACAACTGAAAAGACAAGCAACAAGTGAGACAGAGGACACAAAGACCAGGAGACTATTACCTAGATTTAACCCTAAGTCGTAATTTTCATGGATGTCCTCTTTCTCAAGGTCTAAAATCAGTCCTCAAAGATGGAAATCCAGGAACACACACACACGCACACACACACACACACACACACACACACACACTCGCCTTATTCCACTATCTTATCCTGATCCTTGTCAGGTCTGTCAATTACAGGCAGAATATCCTCCTTAAGGGCCCGTCAGAAGCTCCTGGAACCTTCTAGAAATGTCGCCCGTCAGTTTCACTGTGCTCTTACTTTTTTTCCCCTCATCTTTTATTTTTGCTGTATGGCTTCAGTGGCTGGCTAATCCCAAACCCGATGAAGTCTTGAAGCATACTGTAAACGCGAGGCGCAGAATGCTTAATGCCCACAGAGACGTTTCAGGAACAGAGACGGTTCACTGACAAGTTATTGTCAGATACAAGAAAAAATTAATTTTATTCTTTTTTATAACACACTCTGAGAGGTCTGGAGGTTGAGGTCTGTAGCGACCATATTAAGCTAGCAGATAAAAACAAGCGGCAAAATAAAGAGCAAACATTAAATGTATGTCCGTATCTACAGTGTTTATTTGTTATTCCTCAGTAATGTGTTCATGTTAAAAATGCTCAGTGGGAATGGGCTGGAAAGGCGACCACACCCACTTAGTGTGTACCATTTCAGAGGCCTAGCATTAACGTAGCTTGTCATGCGGTATCTTTGTTCTACCTTTGCTGCACATAGAAAACAACTGAACTGATCGGGACCTTATTGATTCCACATGAAGAAAAACACATCTTGCTAAGTTTAGCAATGATTATGAAATACAAGTAAAATGGTTGTTGAATGAATTATGATCTTTCACCCTTTGCTACTTTAAATATGTGTATGGTGCTTAAAAATTGACAGTTTTTGTTTATCTCTCTCGCTTTTTTCCCCCCCACAAACGAAGCAATAACCTTTGATTCACTCAGCTGCTGGTCATGTTTATTTATATTGCCGGGTTGCATGTCTACCTCTGATTAATAGACTGGTCTTGAACTGTTTCTATTTACATTCACATTATTTATGGGGCAGTTAGTCATAAAGCTCAAGCTCGGGGCAAATATGATTGGATGATGTGATTGATAGCATCTTCCCACACACGGCCCGACTGTGAGGAGGCTCTCATTTGCAGACATTTCAGACATAAAATTTACTAAAATAAAGTGTTACAGGATTGTTGCCATAGCTCAAATCCAAGTTTTCCATTCCAACAAAGACGGAATGTTTGGCAACGTGAGAATAAAGTTCATTTTAACTAGAAAACCAGTAAAGAGTAAAAAAGGAAATGCCATTTAAAACTTTTATGACTCTTCAATTTAGATTAGTGCAAACGTCAGAGTGCTGTGCTTTTTGAAGTTAGAGGTTTAAATCATTTGTTGGCTCCAACTTGCTGCCCCGATTATTGATGGAAGAAAAAAAAAAAAAAAGAAGAAGAATCAAAGGAAAAGAGCTGAAGGAGAAAAATGGTAAACGTAGAGATTCAAAGGAAAGCAGAAAAAATGGCTGGTTGAAGAAGAGACAATACAGTTTCCATACAGGGAAATTATATACACAGATGGAGAGATTAGATAAACCCATACCATACTGTATCTAATAGAGCTTAGCAGGTGTTAATAAAATACAGGAGGTGAGACAATTACATACATCCCAAGTTGCAGTGATAGATCCATGAGTTTGAACGTATGAACCTTTTTCTTCTTTCTCATAGCTCCCTGCTACTTCAATGCAGTGGCCTCTTTCAGATAAATAAGTGGGCTATGAGTGACAGTTTATTATAAGACTAATTAGTAAGACTTTACACCCAACTGTCATATAAGTGTCGTCTCGTTTTAGGTGCAATTTTGGCCAGAATTTGAAGGTACCTCCAAAAATATAGGAGGCATATCAGCAGAGTAACCATCATCTGCTGTCACTAAACTGTCTGCTCCATGTATAATTATCTTTGGTTGTAGCTGAAACGAATGTTAGCTCAGTTAGCTGTGGAGCTAGTGGCCCTACAGCTGACTGAAGTCTGCCTAGATCACGACCTTGTATCACAGAAGGAGTCACCGTGGGCAGCGGGGGCTCAGCTCAACCGCAGCCTGAACACGGCTGGAAACCAAACTGGGACTGGACACGGCAGGCGGGGACGGGAGAGAGGTGAAGCAGCAGAACAGCAAGACAAGGTCGGCTACAGTAACAACCAAAAACGGGCGTGCAGACATACGTTGTCTGTCGCCAGTTAAAAATGTCTAATAAATGACAAAACTTTTAAAGTTATTTAATGTGGTGAAAACACCCACACGGGACACGAATCAGGTTTTCTCTTGGCAACAATGTGACTTAACAATAAATAATAAACTGTTTTGTGGGTGTAAAAATGTGTCACTATTCAAACTAAGTGAGACTTTCACCAAAGTAATCCAAACAGGCGTATTTTAAATAGCAGAGGAAGCTTGTTAATTTGTTGTCGCAGTGCCGTTAAAATCCTTTATTTCCGTCTTTTAAGGGCTCGGATTCACAGAACGCTAAACCTGGAGAGAAATAAGAAGAGCAGTGACATTTTAACAGGGAGTGGATGTTTAATGGGAGAAACTTTATTCAAATATTATCATTTTATGCGTCACCTGACATGAAAGAGAATATGCATGCACCATCCACTGGATTGTCAATTTGTAGGCTTTATACCAGTTTTTAATACAGATAAAGCTAAAAGAACATTAATAGTCTTGAGGTAACTTACATCTAACTTGCTGTTTACAGAATCTCAACTCTCTGGCTGCAGTACGTATGAGCCCAAAGGTAAATAAAGTGTTACATCCTCACAACTGATTTGCATGTACAGAAGATAATAAAAGATTGAATTCACAGCTCATGTGTGAAGAATCGTAGATGCTATAGTTTTACAATAACACAGCTCATGCTTTGTATCAAGAGTGTGCTGCTCAATAAGAGAACTGATTTAATTTGCACTGCGCAGAATAACTTCTACATGCACCGTGATGCTGTTCATCCACCGAGGCACGGACGAGTGAAATGTCTCATTTAAATTTGTAATTCTGATATTTCCAGCAGGCACCTAAAGGCAGCATAGATTTTATTTTAGTTTGGCTCACAATTCAAAACACAATCATTCTGTCCCTGTAAGCTCAGGCATTCAAATGTTGCATGCTCCAATGTGAAGGGACGCAGGTAGAACTCCAAAAGGAAAGTTTCTTTTAAGCGTCGGACAGTCTGGTTAGGTTAATAAACTGAGCTCAAAGTGCAGGGAAATGTTGTAACCTACCATAAAACAATCATTTAAGTTCATTTTTTTTCTGAATTGCACAATTTAATGGCTGTTTATTTGCATTTAGATTGGTTTATAAACCTTGCTTTCACTTGCAGCTTTGTTTGTCACCAGGCTTGAAATCTCCTGGTCACACTGGCAGCCTGGCCCCATTTTTATCTGCTATCATGTCTCCAATGTAGACTAAATGAATCAATAAACTCACACTTTAGCCCTATGTTGTTGTTGTTTGGTTATCTTTGCGACAGCGGTGCCAAACATACCACGCTCAGGGGGGAAAGTTGCCTATTTCCACTTTAAAGTAAACTTTTGAATGCAGGACTTTGAATGCACTAACTCCCCACATTCTCCAGTATGTTAAGCTAGTTTTGTGTTTCTGCCAGTTGGTGCTGGGTGGGTCGTGTACAGTGATTGCTGCATGTAGAATCTGTGATGTGAATGGTAAGAAACAAAACCAAAGCAATGAGCTGAGAGGCACTGTAAGGAGCTGAGCTGATGGGAACTGCAGTCAGTTGATAATTCTCTGTGTGTTTGGCACCATGTGCGACACGTTACACTTTTGGGGCTTTTCCAGAAAGAGAGACAGATGTCTTTAAAAGTCTTTAGGTCTCTGAAACTCTGAACTGAATCTCTGTGGTTTGAAGTCAAGTTTCTCTCCTGTGTCCATGTTTGTCTGCCTCATTTTACAATAAGAGTCGTTCAGATGTATGAAAACCAAACATTTCCTCATTTTGCTGCATTATAATAATGCGCAGAACAACAAAGAGTGCTGTTTTAGAACATTTGTTTCCACAAAGATGATATTATGGGATTCTACACTGTGCCGGCCGTAAGTGCCTAAAAGAGCAGCACTTCATTACGTCATCGTCATGAATGGTTGGTTTAGATGAAATCACAAAGCTAAACAACCCAACACATCTTTTTCCCTGTATTACAATAAAACTGCCTTTAACTGCTTATAGCTAAAACTAAATAAAATAGAATAATATTCATAAGAAACCATACTTTTATTCTGTGCTAACGTAGCACAAGAATGAAATAAGGGTGAGTATAAACCTTTGTTCAACAGTCCAAAAAGAAGACGGAAGTGTTGGGATAAATAGAAGACAAAGACAGAACTACGTACCAACAGCAGGCACTGAGGAAGATGTAGAGAGTCACAGTCGGGGGCAGACACGAGCTGTGAGGTGGAGGGAAAAGAGGAGGGCAGAGAGGCACAGATGCATGCAGAGTGAGGAGAAGCCCAGGCAGGTCAGAGATGTTTTAAAGGAATGAGCTCATCACGTCTCTGCAGGGAGTGTGTGTGCGTGAGACAGAGAGAAGATGGCAGCGAGGTTTCAAGAGTAGCAGAGCAGACAAGTCGGATCTCCCGAGACCGCTGCTCAGGGGAAGTGACCTTTACAGGATCCGAGCTGAAGCAACAGTGTGTGTGTGCGTGTGTGTGTGTGTGTGTGCGTGTGTGTGTGTGTGTGAACCCACGTGTCATGTTTGTAAAAAAAAAAAAAAAATCATTGGTAAATATATTTCTGCATCCAAACATTCTAAAAATTCAATCAATAAAATGCAGCTTTATGTTAATGAATCTGGAGGCGAACGACTACAACGAGTCTGTATTGCTATTTAATTTGATTCCAACAGAGGGCGCTGTCTGTATTTAGATTGGACTAAAGGCCTCAAGGTGACTCTTGCTCACAAGATCCGGGTAATTTTGTACCTGGGAAGTCGAACATCTTTAGGCTTCATGCGCCACTGAGCAGCTTTCATAGGAACGACAGGTGCCCCGCCTCTCACGCTGTATCCAGAATTCCCGTACTAGATCCATGGTTCAGGAAGAGCAGCCGGAGGGCATCAGAGGAAAAACCAGAAAATATTTTCTCCATAAAATATGATCCAGTTTCACCAAAATCTGTGAATAAAGTTGTGTTTTTGTACAGTAATCAGTGAGGCCCCGCCCCCAGAAACACTCTGCTCCAGCTCCGCCCTTCTGACATGAAATATTAAGCTAGCTCTTACATTTCAGGATTGATTGATGAGTGGATGTCGTGATATCGTTGAACATGGTTGGCGCTAACTGATGTAAGGGGTAAAAAAAAGAATCTGCTTTTGATATAAAAAATACAAAGAAATTGATTTTTCCTCATATTTTTGACTTATATTGTTAAACAGGGGCACCACGTGACCCTGGATGTGATCTAAAAGGGTTCAAAAGACTTTAACCTTTCTGTGTGTGTTAGAGAATGAGAGCATGTAATAGCACCTCTCGTGTGCATCCCATAGCGTGTCTTTTCATTCCTGTGCTGGCCCTCTGACCCGAGGCGAGGACAGTAAATTGGCACGGTTCAGCGTTTGAAGGAGATTGAATGGAGGTGAGACTTCGACAAGAGACTCTTGACTTTCAAACTAAAAACTTTCCAAGCTCATTGAATAAAAGTCAAACCACAGATCAAGGGATTTGCAGTCTGATATTTACACAGCAAGAAATATATGAAAGATTTTAAGATAGTCTTGTTGTCACATAAAACCTCTCTGTGTTGATGTACGGAAGGTGGTTATTCGCAGCCAGAAACCTGCACATACTGATAGAAAGATGAAAACCAAGACGATAAGCTTTCAGCTCTTATCTCTGTGGAGTTTGCATATCCACCTCATGTCAGATTAACTCCAGGTTTACTCAAATAGTCCGCACACTACTGACAAATTAATCTCCAGTTTCCTCTGACCTGCATGCCTGCAGTTTCTCTGCCCTCTGCCCTGTACATCGCAGAGAAGCCCCCAGCACGCCCCTCATGCGAATCATTCCTGAACCTCTAACAGCAAAGACTACAGGATGTGTGGGAACCAAATATCAGAACAAATCAGACCAAGAAAACTGAAACAGATGTGGGAGTTGTACACTGCCCCTCCCACATGAAATACCTGTTTGACAAAGAAAGCAACTTTACATGTGTAATAAAATGACCATATAAACAATGTTTCAGGACACTGCAGAAGGAAGGTGGGAGCAGACCAGCAGGAGAAAAGAAATGTGTTGTGAGAGCAACCAAAAGACAAAAAAGAACCCACTAACAAGTAGAGCTAATTAGACAAACTGCGAGAAAAAAACGTACAGATGAGGACTGTTATCAAGTTAATCCGTCAAATATATTTGATTGGCTCCATTAAAAAAAAAAAAGCACATTAAATTCCATTAATCGTCAATTAATGGCCCTAACCCAGAAGATATATTTTCCCAGTGCATCTCATTATAGAATCTAATTCTTTGAGGTGCCTTTGGATTAGTCTCTGCAGGGTGAGTCTTCTTTGTACATTCCTTAATTAAGCACACATTTGCATAGCAGGACACATTTGTAACGACTCTGTAGAAAATATGAAGAAACTAACAAAGTGACTAATTTTTCACCCTGACAAGAAAAAACGTTTCAACACTGTTTGCTTCATTTTTTCCCTCTAAATATTCTTTTTATATGTATATATTTCTTAAATAATTAAAACCAGTGTGATGAAAGTACCCAAGTCTGTCAACTTTCCTATTTTATTGTTTCTTACTTTCATTCTGTTATTATATTCTGACCACTTTTCTTGTTGTTGTTGTTGTTTTCCAGTCCATCATGCTTCCAGGTTATATCAGACTCAGTCTGGTTGTGTTCCAGTTTTGGCCTTTACAGGATTTAAAGATTTAATTAAAACTCCCCTGTCGGACAAGGCCGTTTTTAAGAATACAATACAGTGACGTAAGAGGTGACATTTTCCCACAGTCACTTGTCACCATGGCGAAAAGCTGTGAAGCCGTTGGAAAAAGCATAACTGTTAAGGGCAAGGAAAGATGGAAAACGATGTTATTGATTACTGCATTCATTGTTAACTGTGATAACGCTGCCATAACAATGTGCTCTGCTGCCTCTCAGAGCAACTTTTAGACCTTAAATGGGTCTCGATGAGGGGAACGGGGAGGATTTGACCTCCACATGGACAGTTTATGTAAAGCTTACACACAGACCATCATATCCAGTGATTAATGCAAAAGAACACACACACACACACACCAAGGTGATCTATTTCTGATGGATCGTAATACCGAGGTCAGGTCATGTCGGTGCCTCCTCATCAGCTTGTTCAATCTCGCTCTCAAACACATTCAGCATTTAAACACTTCATGGTAATTAGGCCTCCAGCTGAACAGCCAATCCTGCCTGACCCGCGTTATTACCATTTTGAACTTGGTTATAAGCACAAAGCGTGCGTCAGACTCTTCATGTGTTCATTGAAAGGTTGTTTTGAAATAATAGCGATGCAAAAGGAGTTTGCTTCCAGCACAGAAAAAGAATGGATGATGAGGGTTTGAAGCATTTCAAGCCACACAATCTAAAAGAAAACACAATTAACTAGCTGTGGCTGTGAGTCTTCTCATGTTTTAGACTGTTTAGTAGTGTGTATTATTATTGGCTCTATGTAATGGAAGTCCACATATTGGGGCCAGGGTAAGTAAACATGGGTGGGTGTACGCTCTCCTTTTTACCTCTTCTCGTCCTTCTTCTCCTGTCCAATCCTCTCATTTTCCCCGGCTCTCCTCTCCTAACCATTAATACATTTATAATTGTTATAACACTTTACAAAAACAATCACAATCAACAGTGATAAAGTCTACATAACACTCATATTACATTCTAGTTTCTCAGTTTTTATTATATTTTTTTTAAATAATAATGAAATACAGCCAGTACACTGTCACATTGACTGTATATAAAGATGGACGACATGAGAGATCCCCAAAAGTGAAGCAAAAACATCTGGATGGCCCCCTGGTGGCTGGCTGCAGTACAGGTCATAAACCCCTCCCCCTCCATG
>JBBPCS010002207.1:0-13819 GCA_037974645.1 Hollardia meadi
TTACAGAACCCATGCTACTGTACGTTTTGACTAATGGTGATGAGTTATCCACAGCAGTATGAAGACTGCTTTATAACAGATTACTTTTTTCTCTACATTCCTAGATGCTGTTATGTCGAAGCACCTGGGGGTAACCCAAGGCCAAATTGGAACGGCCTTAAATTGCAAGATGGCGGAGCTCCAGTTGGCAGCAGCCAAAAAAAACAACTTGATGGGAAAAAAGAAAGAAAGAAAAAAAAGAAGTTATAAATACTGTTCAATAATGTTCAATATGCTGTTCAATATATATTATTGAATAAAAAGAGTTAAAAAGTTATTTGTCTCTTTTCTTAGAAATATCAAAGATTTTATATATATGTACTATACATATTGTAACATATTCTGAGGCTACATACATGTTACATATAAGAACAATACATATTTTAATTTATTTGGATTCCTAATATGAGTACCAGCATATAACTAAATCATATATTAACATTTATGCAATAGACATATATTTATTATATATGTGTAAATCTGGAAAAATATATGAGACTTATATGAAAGTGGCCATTTTTGCTATATTTTAAAATATATCTGACATATGTATATATACAGTATGTCGCATATATGTGTGAGACATACATAGATATACACTATATATGTAATTTACATATTTTGTCATATATCAGATTTATGTATGGGCAACCAGGGCATCTATGGAAAGGTCTCAACACGCTGGACGAGGGCATCTTCGAACCAAAGCTCTACGCCATTGCTGTGAGGAGCTAGGGGGCGTTATAGGTTGAAAATTTCTACCTCGTCAAGTGTTGTATCTCAGCCATTGGAGCACTCAGAGATGTGGGACAAGCACCTATGGAAAGCTCTCAAAGAGCTCTATCGCATATGTCTCCCCCACCAGGTGGCACCCTTCTGGAGCGAACTCTGCAACAGAAGGAGCTAGAGGCATGCATTTCATCTTCTCGTAACTCTCGATTTGCTGAATGCAATGGTGCCCTGGGTGTCCTTCTACCTCAAGTAGTTCAGGAGTTATGAAGGCACAAACTCCTTCCAAATTTCAATCTATGGACTTCCAAATTTCAATCTACTGTATAATATATGCATATAGATTAATAATTGGACTTCCTTTGTCTACAGGAAGTGGGAAGACAGCAGGGAGTGTCGACCGCATGGTGAGTGAACTTTATGAGCTCTCTGAATTTTCGATGAAAACCCTTCATAATCAAAACTATACCTACACTAAACCTCTTGAAACTTGTGTGTAACAGCCTTATCTCAAGCCTACAAGTTGTATGTACATTTGAACTTTTAAAATATAGATTTTAATCACTTGTATTTTAACAACTAAAAAGGCATTGATATAGATTGAAATTTGGAACCGAAAGCCTCACTTCCAAATATCAATCTTTTGCACTTCTTAAATAGATTGAAATTTGGAACTTTAAGCAGACAGCCTTTTTGAAATTCAAGGTAGCACATTGTATGGCCAAACGGTTAAAAAAAAGTGTTGGGGACTAGGCTCCCCAAATATTTTACATTGTCACCTCTTTCCAACCCTTCGTCTCTCAATGCACAGGTATCAGATGTGTACGTCGTGTCAGTGACGAGATGGTAAGTAGATCTCTAAACGGAGTGTATTTTAAGAGAATTCACAGAGGATGCAAAGCCACTATTTTAATTTGTTATTTCTCATTATTTACAGAGTGGTAAGCTGTGTGGACTGTGTTTCCGGGAGTACTCCAACCTTAGTCAACACCTGCACGTTTCACACACGGTGAAAAACCAGGAGGAGCGTCGACTCCTATTGAAATATGGAAGTGCACGGTAAGACTAGTCCAAATCAAGTCAATTTTATTTACATCGCACTGAATCATAACATTCCTGGACTCATGTCTTTTTCGCTTGCTTCTACAGGAGTTCGAAATGTCTCGACTGCCCTCTCTGCGGCAAAACCAAGCTGTCCAGGCTGGACAAGCATCTGATAGATCAGCATGATCTCACAACTGTGGATGTAAGTAAATTTAATTTTTTACCTGTTGTACATATATAGTTTTAGCCTTAGTTTCATGTTAGATGAAACAATCTTTTTATCTTAATAGCAACGAGATCCTGTCATGAGAACGGCCAAGAGAGCCGTGTTTGTACAGCAGCTGGCTGCACTCAGGAGGTTTGAGCCCGATATACCCATGGTGTCTTCGCTGGACTTAGGACCTGAAAGTGATTATGGTAGGGTTAGGGTGACCCATTCTTTATTATGTTTGCATAACCTTTCATGCGCTTTGAGTGGTTGTTGAGACTAGAAAAACGCTATATAAATGCAGTACATTTACCATATCCTATAAAATTTTCTAATTATGCAAATCTCCACCTTTCTAGATCACGTACCACCCATTGACATAGACATGGTCGACGAGGCAGAACCTGTCCAGACACAGAAAGAGTGGCATTCACCAGATGCCTCCCAAAGATCCGCTTCTAGTCTTGTCGCAACTCCTTCCGGCAGCGGCCCTCCAGCATGCTCCAGTCTTTGCCCACTCAATCTCATCTTGCCCTCCAGGTCTTCCTTCTCCAGCGATCCTTTGATCGATTCCACTTCAACTGATGCCCATCTAAAGTCGTCCACTCCTCTTCCCATCGCAACAGCCTCCAGCAGCGATCTTCCAACAGTCTCCAGCAGCGATCTTTCAACAGCCTCCAGCAGCGATCTTTCAACAGCCTCCAGCAGCGATCTTCCAACAGCCTCCGGCATTTATTGCTCGGTCACCTGTGGTGCTTCCTCAAGCGAGCCTGACGTAAACCCCGGTGCTCCACTTCCTTCCACCCCTGTGACTGATGCCTTTTACTCCCAGAGTGAAGCATCCAGTGGGTCTGTGGCCCGAAAGTGCATCTGCGACTACAGCCAGCTTGCCACGAGGGTCCAAGAGCTGGAGCAAAAAATGGACATGTTGATTACACAGCGGAGTCGCCGTACCCCTACCCACAGCACACCCAAGAGGCCATCTTTCCACCACGGTGGATCGGCGCAAAAGGGTGAACACCTGCAGAAGGGACAGATGTCAGAGGCGTTTTATGGTAAGTTTTCCCTTTGTCTTTTTTTCTTTCACAGTGGGATTGGAAAACTGATTCTGTCTTTGTTGCAGAGAGGGTTCTTGTGGAATTTGAGAAGTTCTGCCTGGGGCCACGGACAGGAAGGAAAGACAGGGACAACGCACGCCAGGCACGTAGCCACGCGCTGCGATTCTGCAAGTACATGCTTGCTAGCTGCAGTGGTACTGCCGGGCATCACGACCTCAGATTCCTCCTCCAGATGAACGGGTTACGTGTGTAAGTCAAAAGTAGTCTTCTTTGATCGTCAGACAGTGCTGTTCGAGAGCTTTCAGACAGACATAGTCCCTTGTCTCTAGCCACTTCCTGTGAGGAGTTATCGAGGCACAAACTACTTCCAAATTCCATTCTATAGACTTCCAAATTCCATTCTATAGACTTCCAAATTGTCATCTATGTAACAGTTACTCAAGTGCATATGAAAGCCTCGATAACACGTCAGGCCAGTTATGTAGAGACATTGGGCTTAATTGGTCTTACAAACATTTCAATGCTAGAAGGAGGAGTTCTTACTGCTTTTTCTTTCTTTTTTCCATAGGTGGCCACTCTACCTGGCCAACAAAGGCTATGTGCCAACCTCGTTGCCCCCCAAAACCAGCAGCCCCACTCCCTCCCCGTTGCCCCCCCAAACCAGCAGCCCTGCTCCCTCCCCGTTGCCCCCCCCAAACCAGCGCTTCTGTTCATATATGGTAGCGGGCGAGAGGAAGACGACGGGCCTCCGGTTCCTCTACAACCCTGAAAAGTTGCAGGCGTAAGTACTACTACTGTGTCTCAGAACACCCCAGTACTTCAAATGGTAGAGCATGGACTACTTAGGGTTAATGCTTGCATATGGGGGAATGTTGGGTCTCTCAAAATTAAAGAGTAAGGTTCTAGTCCTGCTCTATTTGTAACATATAGTGAGATAACTTTTGCTGTGATTTGGCACTATGTAGACACAATTGACTTGACTTGACTTGTTGCAGCGGCCCAGGTTGGTGCATGACTCATACATGTTGCTAAAACTGTCCTGTTCGTTCTCCAGGTGGCCAGTGGTGCTTAAGGAGAAAGGGCACCAGGCAACCTCCATAAAAAACATGCTTATCAATGTCAAGTCATTCTTCACCCATGTGAACCTATACCACAGAAAGGAGAGCAAGCTTACATCGACAAACATTGGGCAGTTGGTCGACTGCATCAAAAGGATGCAGTCGGACCTGCTGCAGGAGGTGGTGGTCCACCGCCAAAAAGTCAAGAGGCCCAAGAGCAGTAAGTGTTATTATGTCTGTAGTTGAAGTAATTCAGGGAAATGCCTACCTACACTACACTTGTCCCATGTTTTCCTTAACCGTGCTTGCAGAGAGGATGGCACCTTCTGTCTGATCAGGAAGTGACCTCTGTATTTTTGCCAACTGTGAAGTGTCAATTTTGAAATATCAAGGATATCCTGTACACATATGTTTTGGTCCCATGTGTCTGTGTTTTTTCAAGTTTTTAATTTAAACAACTTCCTTTCGTTTCCCTCCCCAAAATACCATAAGTCTGAATTCAGAAAAGACATAATGGTTTCAGAAGAAATCTTATTAAATTTGGAAGCTGAAATTGGAAGTGTCATGGTTTTGGAAGGAACATTACTAAATCTGGAATTTGAAATTGGAAGTATCATGTCAGATCCCCCACAGGTGCCTTATTTAATTTACAAAAAACAAACAAACAAAACAATCTGTCTACTACTGTCCACCCAATGTTTGTCATCTGTATGTCCAGAGAACCTTGTGGCTGCTACAGAGGAGAGCAAATTTCTCCAAGCGGCAAAGCAGAAGGTCCCGGCTTTGCTCAGTAAGTAATCTACAAAAATATTATCTTTTGCTTTGTTATGGGTGGGTTTCATTAAAGTTAAATTCACGTTAATGCACAAGCTTACTTGTGGTCCCAAATCCCTGTTAACAGTCTCAAGGAGCTTTACGAGATCCCAATTTATGAGAAAGGTAGAAGAAATCCTCACAAGGACCTGGCAGAGAGGGGGCGCCTTTCTTGGTTGTGAGCTAATTATCATTAAAAAAAACAGACTAATATTTATTTTTATGTATTTTTTTCTAACCCTTTTCCAGAAGAAATCAAGAGAGGGTTTCGATGGACTGACGTGGAGCTGCTGCAAGGGTACCTCACAGGGTACCTTGCAATAGTGAGTGGACACCGGCCAATGGTTTTTACCACCATGACGAAGAAGGAGGTGTTGGAGGCAGAGGTGGGAGAGAGCAGCTACCTCGTGTGGGTGAGTTAAACATCAGATGATTGGTTTTCATGCTAGTTTCTCAAAAATTAGTAGGTGTGTTTGACCACCTGCTTATTTTTTATGTGAATTTTAGATTGAAAGTCATAAGACGCAAAAATTGTATGGCCACGCCACACTGGCCCTCTCCTCCATCGAATACCGTTGGCTCCGGGGGTTCATTAAAAAAATGGACGCAGTGTACCCCTCAATTTCACATGTTTTCCATACCAAGGATGGAAAGCAAAATAATAAACTGGGCCAGGTGTTCAACATGGCATGGACTGATGCTGGCCTCAAGGGACCTGTCACATTTAATCACATCAGGTCCAGTGTCAGCAGTCAGGTGAGTAGCACATAGTAGGTTGGTACCTTTCATGGCACCCTCCACCATCAGGCTTGAGTGTGACCATGAACTTACTCATGCCTAAGTTCATCTGAATTTTTAACACCTACCTATTTCCCCTTCCAAGGCGCGGAGACATCTGTCACAGGAGGATTTTTCCCGGGTTGCCGCCTCCATGTGCCATGATGTACAAACGGCCCAGAAGTACTATTGCGCCCTGCCCAACCTGAAAGAGGCCCTGGAAGTCAGGGATCTTCGAATGAGGGCGCTGAAGGAGGAGGCTGAGGAGGGGGGCCCTGTTTCGAGCTCTGACTCTGAGGGAGGAGAGGAACCTGTTTATGACACAGAGTCAGAGCTCTCAGATGAAGAGCAGCAACACTACAGAAAGCAGCTCTTCAGTGAGAGCGAGGAGGACGAGGGAGGAAAGGGCAAGGGAGGAAGGGGCAAGGGCCAGAAGGAGAAGGGTCAGGAGGATGAGGGGGAGGAGAACCAGGGCCAGGAGGATGAGGGGGAGGAGAACCAAGGGCAGGAGGACAAGGTCCAGGAGGATGAGGGGCAGGAGGACAAGGGGCATGAGGATCAGGGGGAGGAGAACCAGGGCCAGGAGACCAAGGGGCAGGAGGAACAGGGCCAGCAGAATGAGGGGGAGAAGGACGAGGAGCAGGAGGGAAAGACGCTTCAAAGGCCTGTGTTTTTGTCATTTTATGATGACAGTGACTCAGAGTCAGACCGCCTCTTCCTTAGGCTGGAGTCAGAGGAGGAAGATGGGGAATGTGCAGACTGCCTCGTCATGAGGCTGGAGTCAGAGGAGGAAGATGGCAGGGTTTCTCCTCTAGATTTGAGTCTGATTCAAGAAGATGGACAAAGGGCGCCCAAAAGGCCAAGGCTCTCCCCTTGAGAAAAAGCTAGGCCCAGTAAGGAGTTGAGGGTGGTCCTGAAAAGGCTTTCACTGTAATAATGCCATTTTACTCATAACTGGTAAAATCTTCTAAGTTGTGATTTAAATGTAAAAAAAAAAAAGTTACTGTTGTTGTTGTTGCTTTGTTGTAAAAACTCATAAAAATTCTGTTTTGGTAGTTTAAAAAAAATGATTTTTGTTAATTATAAGTGCTTGGATTGTGTTTTTTTTTTAATTTTATGGCAGTTTTTTTATTTCAAACCTGATTTTTAACGTGATGTTTCAATAAAGCTGTTTTCAAAGTTGGATTTGGAGTTTGGATTTGGGTGATTTTCTCAGGGGCGGAGCTCCCCAGAGGGGTGGGGCTGGAATGTGTTACTCAGCAGGCCGAGACGAATCCAACGATGCCCTGCTTTTGGGCCTACAGCAACTTTTGCGCTCAGCCTCCCCGCAGAGTCAAAGGGTGTTTGACTCTTAGCCCATGAGACCATCCTCAGCTGAATTTGGAAAAATTTTCCTGAAGGGTTTGGGCGTCTGAGCTTGGACTATGTTTTTGCCCCGAAAGCCCTTTCCGCGGACTGCGAAATTGGTGCCTCTAGCTCTTAAGACGGCCGAGCGGCGCCCCTGAACGCACTCACAAAAAAGGCCTCAAGGCCTGTCATTGCTCTATATGGTGACACCCTTTCGGAAGCACCTTTGGGCCCCCCTGGAGGCCAGAGGAAGGGCCGCACGAGTCTGAGCCTTTGGTATGTCGATCTGCAATGGGGTCCCTACGTTGGCTGCCATTTTGGTGCCCCTAGCTCTCAAAATGGAGAAATGAACTCACTCCAAACAGGCTTTTCCATTTGCATACCAATTGCTTTTAAGTGTCCCACGCTCTAGACTAGTAACAAAGGGGGACCGTGCTTTCTGTTCTAGCTTAAACGCTATGGAATCGCCTCCCCCTCACTATCCAGTCAGCTGGGTCAGTACCATATTTTAAAAAACTTTTTGTCTTTTATCTTGTTTTGTTTGTTATACCGTGACTATTCATGAGTGCGTTGCATTTTACAAGTTGTATTTTACTTACTGTTATCATGCTGTGTGTTATGCATTTTAAATCTCAACTTTGAAGCACTTTGTAACTGCTGTTTCGAAAAGCGATTCAAATAAAGAGAGATAGTAACTCATAATTACGAGATAATATGTCTAATTTTTTTTCCTTTTGTGAATGGAATGTGCTTCCGTACCCAGGGACTCCAAATCATTACAAATTATACTACTACACTGGACAAGTGAGACATACCTCTTTATATTTGATATTAGTGCTTTTTGTATAGACTGATCCGATCAGCAGAGTGTAGGTGAGCAGCTCCAGTGAATAGACTTCCCCGGAGTCTTTGTGCTTCTTGCAGGTTCCTATGGATCATGGTTGGACCTACTGCTGTGGTCCTGGACGCCCACTGCTGCTATTATTACTATTATTACATAGTTATTACTATTATCATTATTATTATTATTAATAAAAATAATATGATTAATATCTCTTACTATATTTAAAAATGATAGCTCCTACAGCTACTGTAAGTGTCGTAGGTGCAGCGTGACAACGTTTATTCTTAAATGATGATGCAGACACTTGAGCTTGTTCTCATAACTTTAGTGAGCGCCTGAAACAAAACCACAGTTCGCTTCGTAACAGTTAACAGTGACACCACAGTGCAAAAAGAGAAATGTAACAATGGGAGGACAAGAGCTTATCATAGCACAATACAGTTGTACACTTTTTCTGTATGTTTTTTATAATTTTTTTTAATAAAGTCAGTGTTGAATCAGTCCCATCATATGTGTGCCATAGTCCATATGTCCCACAGGTGAAATCCATCCATGATGGGTGAGTATGAGGATGAGTATGTGCATCAAGTCTATAAATGTGTGTGTGTGTGTGAGTCCCTGTCTCCATACCGTCAGAGTTGAAGAATAGAAACAGTTCAAGTATCAGGTCTGTAACGCTCAGGAGGACATACACGGCGTCCTGACCTGGTCCTCAGTCCTGAAGGAGACTGAGCTGCAACAGCTGGTTGTTCTGTGGCCACTGCTGTAGAACTGTCTCTCACTTGAACAGGCCTAGTATGCGTGTCCTGTATCTGAAGGACATCCGGCACTTGAGCCACTGTAGGAACCAGACCTTGGCGTAGGAAGTGCTGGTCCCAAAGCTGGGGATGGAGCATGTGCAACAGCCCATGGGGAGCGATAAGGCTTGAGATGATTGTAGTGAATAACTTTGGGTTTGGCCCTCAGGTTGAGCTGATCCAAAAGCTCATGGACGACTCCTGTACCGGAGTCCAACCATCGCAGAACTTTAAAAGGGCCAGTCCATTTGGGAGATAGTTTATGTCTAGCAAGGGCAGGAAGGTCAACCCACACCAGGTCTCCTGGCTCATAAGCAGCATGCCTCATCCGGCGATCATAGTAGTGTCTCTGCTGAGCACCTGCAGCAGCAATATTATCTGCAGCAGAATTAAAGGAATCACATAGTCTTCTCAGGATAGAGTTAGCATAGGCACTGGGAGGACCTTGTGTACCATGCAGAGCTCCTGAGGGGTCACCCAGGAGGAGGTCGGTGGGCAGACGGGCTTCTCTCCTGTGGGCCAGGAAGAAAGGTGTGTGTTTAGTAGAGGAATGGACACAAGTGTTATATGCAAACATTTTGAAGCTGTTATTTTAAGGTAAAAATGTTACGTAGTGGGGCTTTAAAGTGTAACAAATAACACTAACAGACCAGTTGCTTTCTGGCTGGTCCATGTAGTTGACTCAGCTCCATCTGGTCAGTTCAAGTCCCTTTTTGTTAGTTTATGTGACTCTGATTTGCGAGGTGTGTCATGGTTTGGTATTATGTTGAGTTATTTCCTGTTTTATTTTGAAGGTTTTCTCCTCTTGTGTCATGTCTTACTTCACACTTCCTGTCTTTGTTCTTTTCCTTCCTCTTGAGGTTACCCTCATGTGTTTCACCTATGTCTTGTTAACCTTCCCTTCCCTGTGTATTTAAGTCTGTGTACTCCCCTCTTTGGTTGCCAGTTGGTCGTGTTACCTTGTGTGCCTTTGTTCAAACATTTTCCAGTGTACCTCTAGTGTTTTGAGTTTTGCCTTGCTATTTCCTGGACCTTACCTGTTTATTGGATTTTTGCTTCTGCCCATTTTGGATTAGTTCGCCTTAGTTGGAGTGAGTTTTGGTTTTGACCCTTGCCTACCTTATGACCTGTGAGTTTACCATTGGTTAATAAATCACTGAACTGACCATGCTCTGCCAGTGGCGTCTGCATCTGCAACTGTTTTCCAAGTGTGTCTGACACAAACCATGACAAGGTATTCTTCTTGTTGTCTTAGGTTCCCCCTTTCAGTGGCACAAGTGATACTCTAGTCAGCCAAAATGCCTGTCTGGTTGGCCCTAGTGTTCCTCTCATCAGTCCACGTACTCTCTGGGTGTTTCTCAATGCCAAGGATCCTTCCTTGGTAGGACAGGTCCTTGGAAGTCCAGTCCTCCAGAGGCTAGGCGAGACTCCTTCCTAGCATTCTGAGACATTTGTTTAGACAGATTTTGCAGCCTGTCCACACCACTGACCAAAGGTGGGGGACTCGAGTCATATGACTTGACTCGAGTCAGACTTGAGTCGCAAATTTGAGGACTTGAGACTTGCTTGACTAACATTGATAAAAGACTCGACTTGACTTTGACTTGGTATTCATGACTTGAGACTTGACTTGGACTTGAGACAGATGACTCGAAAGGACTTGGCTCTTTTTAATTAAATTTTTGCATTTTTCTAGGTATTGATAAGTTACGTTTTGTTTTTGAAACATGATTGGGTGATTTCTATTGCAATGTGCGCAAACCACGTCCTAAGGGGAACATTCCCTTGGAGGGCAAAACAATGCTGTCATCTGCTGCCCGCCAGCTAACGAAGTGAGTGATTTCTGTTGTTTTGCCAAAATGCCAGATAGTTGTTGTGCACTTGTTTGGCTCATCAAATTATATAGTGATTTGTAAAACTTGATTTGAATGCAAAACAGTTTTATTGTTAATAGTGCACCCTAACATGTAAATTCACTTTTCACTAGAAACATTTTTATATTAGAGATAAAGCACATTGAGTTAGCAGTCAAAATGATCAAAACCAGAGTAATCATGACCATAAAGCTTTTAAAACTATTTTGTAGCCATGCAAAGGCATTGCTGATCCAAAGGCCCAGAATTTTCCTTATGCCTGCAGATTGGTATTTTCTGTATTAGGAGACTGAGTGTGGCCCTTTTTATTTGCTGTGCCCATGGTAAGGTCCACAAATGCTGTGACTCAGGAAAAAAAAGAAGATTCTGAATCCCAAGTTTGCCAAGACTTATCAATAATCCTCTGATCACTATACAACTCATCTTGCCAGAATAATGCTTGTAGGATACGTTATTACCTCTCAAGTAGTCAGTGTAGCCCCCAGCCAGAGTTCAGTGTCATAAGCTTGGTGGTTGTGCATGTGGAGGTGGCATTGTATTACATTTTGGAACATGAACTGACAGCCATCACCCCCTTGGCCTCCATACTGTGACTACAACAGGGCAGCAAACTCAAGAGAACATGGTTTCACTCCTCTTCTGGGCCTGCTTCGGTGTAACAGGTAATATACATTATACACTGTCAAAATATATCATATGTTTACAATTGAAAGTCTTTGATCTCCTTAAAATATGCTATTTGTGACATTTCAGTAAGTCAGGCATTAGTTGAATTAAGGTAAGAAAAGGACAGCATAGTTGAGATTGCTGGATTGCTACACATCAGAGAAACAGGAAGAGGGTGCTGTTATTCCATCACAAACAGAAGCCTGAGACCCACAGTGATTTGTCAATGGCAGATGATGGATGAACAGCCAATGGAAACGCCACCTTTACTTAAGACAAGGAATAAATGTCTGACACAAAGGAATGCTACTGTATCCAACCAAATCACATTTTAATGCCATGTAGGGAGGATAATGAAAAGCATGCAACTATTGTGCCCTGTGGCCAAAATGTGTGCACAGAATGTGCAGACTAATCCAAGTACTCAGGGCTTAAATTGCCCTTCATCAATAAAAAAAAGTCATGATCAACATTCACTTTACATTATTGTCTGTTCTCAATTACAAGCATGATTAGGTGCTAATTATCATCATGCTCTTAAAATGTCCAAAATGCTTTATGAAGAAGTGGCAGATAAACCTCCCACAATAACTCAACTAGTGCTTGCAGCAAACAATATGATTGCTGGAACAAGGACAACACGAATGTGGAGGCAGTGCATTCTGCTATGATGAAGTAAGACAAAATGACCAAAACATGCAAACATCAGAAATGAAGTTCTCACATTATTGAGGAGACCAGATCTGCATAGTAATAAAACAACCCAGATGTCCCACCCTGACAACAACTTTGAGGAAAACTGAACTCTTTGCAATTTTCTTTAAATGTTTGACTTGAAAAACATGAACATTTAGGGCACAAAATATAAATGTTAACTTTTAAACCTCAGATCAGTTGAATGTTCTTAGAAAGTTTTGAGTTTAAAGGGAAGGTTCACCCAAAATCAAAAGACACATATTTTTCCTATCACATGTAGTGCTATTTATCCATCTAGATTGTTTTAATGTGAGTTGCTCAGTTTTGGAGATATTGGCTGTAGAGATGTCTGTCTTCTCTCCAATATATGGAACTAGATGGCACTTCACTTGTGGTGCTTAAAGCACCCAAAAAAAAATACATTTGAAAAACTCAACAGCAATGTCTCTTTCCAGAAATCATGATCTGGTTACTGAAGATAATCCACAGACCTTGTTGTGAGCAGTTTCATGGAGGAACTATTTTCTTTTGAACCACACCGTATCACCGCACAGAAGGAAATGTGCATCTACTCGTGGATGAGAGGCTCATGCTCATGACAGGGCCAGAACAGTAAACATTAATGCCGTCTTCCTCTAGCTTAGTTAGCTAACCTCTCATCCAGGGGCATAGCCATAATTTTAGAAGTGAGGGGGACAGATTGTTCAGGAGTAAGACGATTTTTATTGAATGATTTACTGAAAGATCCTTTCCCATTCGAATGCGCCTCTCTTTAGCGGCTAAGGAACCAAATAACCAAAAACATCTGATGACTAGGGAAAAGGTCATTCAGGTTTTGAACACTGAGAAAGCATTCAAGTTTTTCTTTTCTTAATCAACCAAATCAAAATCAAATCAAAACACAATATTCAACCAAGGCCTCATGTGTCTACTATACTTTGCACTTATCCTATTTTACTATCAGTCAACTGTTCATTTGAACTGCCTGTAATTTGCATGTATACTATATAGTAGATGTAACTGGAGGCCAGTATCAGGATCTATTAAAATGAGCTAATAGCAAAGCCACAATAAATATTCAGTTATTTTCAACAACAGTATGTAGCTGCACAGTAACTTAAATCGGTGCACCCCTAGTCAAGTACAATGACAGCAGAGAATACTGTAGTCTTCAGCATATTCTGTGAAATGTGCAAAACAAATTTTAAAAAAAATGTCAAATGATTTTACCTAAATCTCTTCACAACTCTCAAAACATTTGAAACATCACAATCCTATATTTCCTTACCCAGTTATAATCTCTCCTCACCTGTGAAGCCTTTCCATGACTGTCAGTGCTGCCTGTTCCCTGTCCTGACCCCAGAGAGCTGCCTTCTCCCTGCTCTTTCTATTGCAGTATATACAGTAGGGATGGGCACGAGTAATGTTTTCCCAGATCGAGTAATCGCATGGATTACTCGAGGGGGGATCGATTCCTCGCGGAGGGAAATCTATTTTTAGAACGCGTATTTAAAAGCATGGCAGCAGCAATAACAATGAACAGCAGTATGTGACGCGTTCTGTCATTTTCAGTTGGAAGTCTCAACGGAGCATTTGTGGATAAATATGATTTTATGCGAAAAGATCGGGGTTTTTTAGGGGTTTCATCGGATTCAATAAAATAAAGCCTTGGCTTTCATTCTGTGTAAAGATTATTGTGAAATTCAAACGCTAAATATAGTTTTGAGCTCATAAAAGTAGGGTGACAAGCAGAACTACAGCTTAGTTTGTCAACAAAGCTCACGTTCCTCACGTTGCCAGGTTCGCGATTTTCAAAGTACTTGGAAATGTTATAAATGCTGTAGGACTTACAACGCTGTTTATAAAGTT
>JBBPCS010002208.1:0-13819 GCA_037974645.1 Hollardia meadi
ACCTGCATTGCCTGTGGTCTCTGCACTTGGGTCCAAATCCCTCTGTTCCTGGTGTTTCTGGCACAAGCCGTGACACTAGGTATCTAAAATGATATGACCTTCTCATTTAAGGGCGGCAAAACGGTGACATGGACAAACCACAGAAGTGTGACTTGGATGACCACAAGATGAGCGAGCCTCAGAAGAACTCGAAAACGGTTAGTCATTGAGTCACTGAAAACATTACAACCAATATCTTCCTGACTTTACAGCTGCCAAATTGTAACATCTTATGTGGTATGTAATTTTGACGGATTGATTTTGCCAGCTTGATTATCCTGTCCTGAAATCATTATGTGGGTCACGACTGTTTGACATGTTGTCATATGTCATACATTAATGGGTGTGGATACTAGGATATATGAGCATGACCTTTTGTAATTTACACAAATAATGTGAGGATTCAGTATGTGGTGGTTGGATCACTCTTAAAGGGAAGAGGAACAGCAGGATGGAGACAAGTAGCTTTCTTAAAAAGCACTTGACTACTTTTACTTTATTTTTCTACGCACTTGATCAGTTTCACAACTGTAACACGTCATTGTTCCGACTCACATGCGACTGAGGTAAATGTGAAGAAACCACAGAGGTAGATTCAGCAGATTATTCTGCTTTAAAGATGCAGGTGAAAATATTTAAACAGAAATATGCAAATAATGACTATGTAAACCAAAATAAGTAAATTGTTAACTGTGTAAACATTGTAAATGCATTTTTGGTAAATTATCTTAAATATATGAATTGAACTTAAATTCTGAACCTTACACACATAACAGAAAAATGCTGTGCTGTTATTCAAAATCTGGCCCTTGCCACTGTTTGACAGTGTGCTAAAATTAAATGAAGAATTAGTATTAATATAGGCTAGTATTATTACTAACAATAAAAGCCTGTATTGAGGATGTAATAAAGTGATCCCCCTTTGACATAGGCCTATGTTTCAATGTTCAGTATCAAGAGAAAAGTTAGATTCAGTAATGGTTATCGTAAAACATTATATTTGATATGTAGAATTATCTATGTGCATGACTTTTTTCATTAGTGTGATACACCACATTAGGTCACTTGGTTTTGTTTTTGTCCTGTCTTGCATTTCCTGTGGTTTTTCTGTGTATGCACCAGAAAGCTGTTTCACAAAAGAATTCAGAAATCCAGGATATCACAAAAAGTGAGGCTTGACCTATAATCAGTGCATCTTGGCTATATCTATTTAACAATGACAAAGCCAGGCTGAGGTGGTGCGACTAGTCAAGCCAGGTCTAAGAAATTAGAATTAAGGCAAGTTCCCGACTTTCTTCAGACCACAAGGTCGATGACAGAATTATTGATGCCACACACTTTACACCCAGTGTCTTTGTACCTTGTGTCAAGCATCTCAGCCTTATATCTCCTAGTGTTAATGTCTTCCTCCTTTTTTGATCTTTGCTTGTGCTACTCTGCCTCTGTCTTGCCCTTTTGGGTTTGTTTGTTCGCATGTGTACCAAACCTACTTTTGGCAAGTAAAGTTGATCTCGCCTTTTTACCAAACCCTGTTGTGCTTTTGAGTCCTCTGCCTTGGTGTGCAGACATAACATAGTGTTAACTGGGTAATTGATGATGACCCATTCTCTCACAATGCAAACATTAGACACATAGCTATGATCTATCAGGGCCCTCTATGAGAATTGCCTATTGGATGCATAGAAGGGAATCAGCGGAGCTATCAGCTGATGTGGGCTGGCTTTTACATCAGCTGATTTAGCTGGGATTGTGAGCTGAGCTTGACTTCAGTGGCCAGCCCGAACTATCGCCCATCTGCTCAATAAATCACCCAACAAAACAGCTCTTTGCTTTTCTAGTTACATTTACTGTATGTTTATATTGAAAAACATACTGGTTATTAAAGGGGGTATTTTCCCTAATCACAAAGACCATCATTAACATTTAGATATACAGTAGATCAGAGCTGAAAAAACATTTAACAAACAGGTGCACAAACCTAAATTCATACCTGGTCTGTCCCACTAAAATGATTTGTCTCTCTAAAATGGACTGTCCTTCAATTTCCTCAGCAACCGTTCATCCGATCGATATCACACTTGGTGGGTGTATTGCTGAGAACACAAGGAAGTGCACTATTGAGTGTGAAGTAGTTTGGATGAGCGGTTCTCTTCTCGAGAAAACTGCAAGCAGCAATACTGGAGGCCAAACAATAGGTCCATTAAGAACAGACACCTTTTCTGTGGGCACTGCACTAGTATGAACTGAGAACCAACAAAACCAAGCGACATCTCCTGTCTGTACTTTAGAAAATGTATCAGTGATAGATTTTCATCAGGCATGAGAGCTGAAAATGAAAAAAAATCCCCACAATAAAAGGAAAGACATCTCAGTCTTACTGGATGTTTAACATTTTGAAGTTTTGGTATCCGATTTTACATCCAATTTACTCTACACTTGGCGGGTGTATTGCTGGGGACCCCAGGGCGTGAAGTGTTGAATTTGGTGCAATTTGAACATGCGACACGTTCAGTATTAATAAGCTTTGAATAACCAAGCGAACAATGCTGGACTCGACTCATAAGTGACACACAGGCATGACCATTGTTGAGAGACAGTCACAGAATTAATTGAGTCAAAGAAAAGTAACTTCACATGGCATGCTCTAAAAAGTGTACAGTAGACTGCAGTCAGCACACCCGCAGTTTACTTTGGAGAAGTAGCAGGAGGACCAGAGTAGGAAGCTAAGCAGTAAATGTACTGTTGTAAATGTGAGCAGCAGCAAAATGCATTTCTGCCACCTAAAGGCCCACATTAGTTACCCTTTAGTTTTGTTATGATTAATTTCTGTTCCGGCACCACCTGTTCACATCATCCCTAATTTGATAATGATAGTAATAATACCCTATGTCTTTGCAATGCAATTCATTCTTTCCAAATGATCAGTTATGCGTATGTCTCATTATTATGACATTTTTGATAATGGCTACAGTATACATTACAAAGTATTACAGTACATTTATAGTTCAGTTGTTACTCATGTAAAAGACCTTATAGAACAAGAACTGCCTGAATCATTTTGCACCAGGTCTTTCCTGCCCCCAGTGTCAAACAGAGCATGACCATGAACTTATCACTGTGTTGGTAATATTTGTTGTTTAAGCAGTGACACAGTCACGGGCAAAGTAAACAGGATAACCCAGTTTCCTGGCCCAGACACCTTGTTCTATATGAAACGCTCTGCTGAATCCCCTTTGTTTTTGACCTTGATCAATCAACAGCATTGTGGCTGCCACTTACAGGGCTTTGAACATATTCACATTTGTATGACTAGTATGAACCAGTGTGTTATGTTGTGTCCTCTTTTGTTAGCAACCAATCACAGCCTGTCTGTTGAGTGCCGCCTTCTTTGGTGCCCTGGGCTCATCTTTCATATACGGCTACAACCTCTCTGTGGTCAACGCCCCTGCTTTGGTGAGTCTGACTGTTAAACCGTCTTTTGTAAGATGGATCGTTACGGTTCTTGGTTATGATCAAAGCCGTTGTAACCTACTCTGTAAACACATACCTGTGATGGCATTACATCAGTATTACTGTGACAAACAAATTATTTTAAATTGTCAGGATTGGTTGTGAAATTCGATTTGCTGTGTGGGCTAAATGTAGATGAGTGCTGGAAAGAGGTGGAAGAATTATGTGGACCATCTTGCTTTAACTGGACACGACCCTACACAAACACCTAGCTAACTAATCTAGGAAGCACTTTGTTATGAGGAAACACTGGTATACATGGACATAACCCACTACAAAATACAAAACCAAATGATTAATTATGATAACAATAGTGGTTTAACTAAACATTAGTGTTCAGTAACTCCCTATAATATACGTATATATCTCTAGTTACTCAATTTGACTTGTTCTATAATCTCCCTTACCCACAGGGTGCAAAATTAACTTTTTTGTCCACTGGCCGAACGCCTAGGGAATGTTCAAATTTTACGAGTCAATCAATAGATTACCGTCTTTTTTGGGCTGCAAATCTACCAGCTAACGTTTTAGCCCATTTTATCTGTAGTTTGAAATTCACATTGCGGCTGAGTGTATTGGTATAACATCAGCAGAGCAATTCAAAAGACTTATCTCCCGAATTGCTCTTGCCTTTTTTTTTTTTTTTTTACCAAATGAAAGTTCAACAAACCAACTACCATACCTTTCACACTGGATGTGCAGCTAATTAAGAAATCAGCTGATGCTTTTCCTAGCCTGAAAAATCACGAGTCTTCAAAGATGCATGCAGAATTGCCAGAGTGACACTTGCACAAATAATTACCTTAAAGAGACATTGTGCAGAGAGGAAGCAAGAATGATGCAGCTACAGTCTATGTGGCTCACTGTTATCATGCTTTTTAAGGTGACGGTAACAATTTTAGTTTCTTCCACACATAACAATCATTTTGTGAATGCAAGAAAATATCTTTAGGGATTGGCACAACATCAATTGTTGCCCTTTTATCAGAAGACACTATTGGGGTTTTCTTAATCCTCTGAATCGTCTCAGTATTGTTTGTGGTCGTGTCATGATCCTCTCAGGGTGTGTAGTGCAATCATCACAGGGCACATCTTCTGAAGAATCCAAAATGGAGATAACATCACTGGAAACTTCATGGTGGCACTGCATAAACAAAAAATAATGTCAAAAAGAGAAACGCCAAAAGATTCAGTGTTTTAATAAATCAACACTATATTTCCTGTTGCTGTGAAAACATTGACTAATTTCTCATTCAAACAATCGTATTTATTCAAGTTCCTCCCCAAAATAAAATTTGACAAAATTTGATCACATCATGACGACATAATGTAATTTACCTTTGTCTAATACTAATTTTACTGAATAGAGACTGAACTCATCATAATATAACTTGATACAAACTAAAGATAACAAGGAGCCAACAGAAGGTGGATAAGGACACAGCTTGTGAGACCTGGATCTCGGGGAATTATGACCCTGTAACAACAAGGAAACCATTATGGGTCCTCATCCCTTTTCTCTCCTGACTCGGGGCTTGAACAACTTGCGTAAGATGCAGTGCTGCGGTGTTGGTGGGCGGTTTGTGTCATTTGTGATGGTGCCTCTTGGTTTACTCTTGTTAAATAGCGCAACATGCTTCAAATGAGAAGACAATCCAGGCACTCCAAATATAAGAAAATGTAATAACAGGGAAGGAAATATTAAAAAAGCCTTTTTTTTGGTAGTGGCTAAATCATTAAATCCTTCATGTGGGCTTTACACAGACTATGAAGTAGCACAAGATGATTGGTTCACTTCACTAGGGGAATTGTGATGGTAGGGACATATTTTGTAATATTTTTCACACGTCTTGTGCCTCATTCACTAAGGAAGAGAGCTAGTGATTACTAAATTTAACAGCAACATTGAGAAATACAATGCTCAGTTGTAGTCAACCCTGTTAATGGAAAACACAGTCCTTGTGTTCTAGAGGAGCTCACCTCTTCTCACTTGTTTTTTTTCTCTCCCTTCCTCCATCTTGCTGTCACAGTTTACAACTCGTGCAATCAAATCACAGTTTTGTGTCACAGCAATTACCGTTGAATGTGCTCCACAGTTGGCTGCAGAGAGCTATCTTCCATCTCAGGCACCACAAGATGGAAAACAGAACCGTGACTCAAGACTGTAGGGGTTTGTGTCATGGTTTTGGTCTCAACATTCACACCTCTAGTATTGGCAGATAATCTATATTGAATGACGCGAATCAGGACAAAAAGACGATTGGGACATCCCTTTTATTAGTTGTTTGGCTTTTCTGTAAATCTGCCTTTAAAATTCATCCGGTTCACAGGAAAATCTCTCAGCACAAACTGCTTATCGCTAGCTGAGGAGAGGACATGTTTTAAAAACGAATTCTGCCTATTAATTATTCTGAAAGCCACGGCAGTTTCTGTTTAGTTGAAAGTGTGTGACTTAGGTCTACACCTTATCAGCACTGAAAAGCTAACACATGACCTTTTTCATCAAATGTGTAAAAATATGACGGTTCTCACAGGGTCTGTCCTTACATTTCAGGACAGTGGCATACCCTCAAACACATATTTCTTGACTCAAAATGTGGAGTTTTATTCACATTACATTTAGTCACATTCACCGTTCCTTATCTCTAAGTACAAAATCCAGCCACTGATTAGTAGACGGACTCAAAGGCCTAATGGGATTGCCAATGGACAGCTAACAACAACTGTTTTCAACATGGGAAAATTGATAAATAAACACAGAAGACATTCAGTGTCTTATTTGTTATTATGGGTTTATCTTACAGTCTCCAAAAAGACACTGCAGTTTAAGGCTGGATTACAAAGCCTCTAAAAGGAATCCGATCTCACTGCAGCACTCGGTTAGCTTCTGAGCAAAAAAAATAAAAGTTTCTTACATGCAACGTTTTAGAGATATTTAATCATAGTAATGTTATGTCCTATACGACACTGTAGAGCACAGAGTTAACTTGTATAGTAATGTATGAATAAACAGTCCGCACTGCTCCAGAACTAGTAAAATATCGGATGCACGGCAGCAGCAGGAATCATAACATACAAAAACTCCGGCACTCACGGATAAATATTCTTATTTATTGTGGGCAAAAAACACAGCCGTGTTTCAGCTACAAGCCATCATCAGCCAGGCTGATCAGTGCTGGAGTTTTTGTATTTTGTTTTAACTTATATAGTGTCCAGTATGTCAGATTTTTCTCATTAGTCCAGGTTAATGATTGGTGGTTCGACAGACTTGTACATACAGCTCAGCTGGAAAAACTCTGCTTCAGCGACACAGTAAGCAGCTTATCTTCAGACAACGTTACACACATCACAATGATTTTCCATTTGCCTAATCAGACAACTGCAGAAGGCATTCCACTTGCCCGAACACAGAGTTTACTTGGAGGGGCTGCGAGCTGTAGCTAACGTTAGCTCAGTTTGTTTAAAGGTTACAATTCATCAAGTGTTCCTCATTCTTGAGGTTTTTACCAATAGACAAATTTTCAGCAAAGGTCATCTCATCTCCAAAACAAATGGACCCGGTAATTAAAACGGGTAAAAACACTGAATAATTCAGTTTCAGCCGGGCAGTCCCATACTCTCACTACGGCCCCCGCCTCCCCCTCATTTCGCAGCGATTTCAAGTTTATAACTTTGATTAAAGGATGAAGCAGAACTATCCTTCTGGTCATGAAAAGAGAAAAAACACCATGAGAGAAAAGCGGGAACAGCAAATTAGGTAAACCTGTTTTCCCTTCTGTCCAAGTTTGATGTCAGCAAATAATGTTACATTGATATGCTAGCTTGCAGTGCTTTTGTCTCTCTGTCAAGCGAAGCCGGGCAGTGCGTCTGTTGGTGTGACTGTGTTCTGTGACTTTTTGCTTGACAATGTTGAGAGTGAAATATAGCTATTTAGGTTTGATAAACCCCATTGGGCAACAGGGTTTAGACACATATCTTCATATGCACATGAGAGACACAACCAGGGTTTATGTTCATTTATTTGTAGCGGCCCTCCACAATATCAGCACTGCCCGCTGATATTGTTCTTCTAAAAGGGGCCACCCTCTGTCAAAATGTGTAGACATATGAGAGAGGCATATTTTACATGTGACGAGCAAACTATAATATTAGACAAATACAAAGAAATTAAACACATAATCCAGGCTAAAAAAAGCAACACAGCTGCACCCACCAAGAACAGCTGGCAAAAAAACAAAACGAACAAAACAAATTGCGTGAATGTGTAAGTTAGCAAGCTTATAATATCACTGCCCCATTATTAGTCTGGTAGGGCTGTGTCTCGCAGACCCCCCTGTGGCCAAGCCCAAGGCCCAGGAAGCTAGTGCTGCACCGGGCGCACATCCACAATGTCCACTGTCGCTTATTATCAAAACCAAGACACGGAGACACAATCTCCAGGTTACCCTGAGACAAGCAGGCATGGAGGCGGCTTGTCTTCCAGGGGTTAGGAAAAAAGTTTCTGTTTTGGTGTTCAACACAAGCCTAGGAACTCCATGGACTGTTAGGCCTGGAGCCTGCTCTTCTTTCTGTTAAGACGCAGGCCTGGATGATCTTAGTGCTGCAGGGTCACATTGTTGCAGCACCATTCTACTGAGCAAGCACACACCAGCCAGTCATCCATGTAATTATGGACGCAGGGACCTTCCAGATGCAAGGGTCCCAGGACTGCATCCATGCTCCTTGCAAATGCATAGGGGGTTAGCGATATGCTGAATGGGTGGACAAAAAGCCTGCAGACTGTCTGAGGTGCGCCCACACGCACACTCTGACTTGGCCGGATTCGATGAGGGACTATGGCTGTAAGATGGCTCCGCCAGTCGATACGCACATATGGGCCATGGTGTAAGTGTTCAGCTGGCATGCACACCTGCCGCTTCCTCCGACTACACCAGATTTCACGGTCAGACTATGGTTCTGCAAGCAAGCGGCCTCTCTTTCAAAGCTGCTGCTGCTGCCAGGCTTCCACCAGCCTGTGATGAAAAGACAATCCAGCATCCAGAGAGGGGCCGTAGAGCCTTAGGGTATGCTGGTTCTTTAGTTTGAAGAGGTTACTTGTGTTTCAACCTGGTTCTTGTGGTCGGGTTAGAGGATTAGAGAAACTGAATTTACCTATCCAGACTTCTTTTAACTAGATTAGCTAATTAACTTTTTCACATGTACCTGATGCCATAGAGGGAAATTATTTTTGTGACAGCAGTAGAGAGGCATCGGAGAAAACATCATAAAAGATTTACAATAACACCGAGCCAAGTCTAATTAATCATAATAACTTTATTTATATAGCACTTTTCTGAACAAAGTTACAAAGTGCTGTAACAAGCAAACAATAAAATCAGACAAGGCAGTTAAAATAATACTAAAAGGACATAAACACAGAGTAAAAACAATAAAATCAAATAAATAAATAAATAGCATAAATAAAAAGCAACTAAATCAAACCAACTCAAACATTTCCAAAGGTTTTCCAAAATGGTTCCAAAATTATGGAAGATTTAAAATGCCATATTAAGTAATATATCTTTTGATTATTCAATCATCTGTCTGGCAGTATGACCCTCTCTTCTTTATATGGACACATGCATCTAGGATAACGCACTGAGGGCAGTGGCATGCTTACAAATGAACTAGATTTAAAATAAACAAATCAAAGAAAGAAATACACTGTATTTCAAGAGGCACCATACCATCATCATCCTAGACTTTCATCATACCGGACCTACGTCGCCATGTGTTTAACATTGTGAGTACCACACCGCAGTTTGGTTTGATTCAGACATTAAAACTACTTGGTTAGGTTTAGGAAAAGAACATGGTTAGGGTTAAAATAGCTAAGTTACGTAACTAAAGTTTTGGCATTTTCTGTATCATAATATGAAAAACAACACCTAATGCAACACACTACTTCACTGTGTTTTTTGTTGAAAGAAAATGAAAAACAATTTATTCTGTTATTAAAAACAAATCTAAATAGTTTACCTTTTAACATACTGTACCTGTTTTATGTAATGATGACACAGTGAACATAATTGAATATATGAAATACATGAAAATTCCATACAAATAATCTTTTTGGGGTTTATTTCTGTGTTTTAATGTGTAATCAATAAGAAATCTGATTTGTGATCTGCAGCAATCTACACTGTTTGAACAGGTATTAGCTTATGTGTAGTCTGCCCTATAAACACATGAACTGATTTCCTGTGTAATCGGTTAAACTAGTTTCTTATGTGAACTCTGGTGAACTTGTTTCATAAAAAAGCTATGTTTGCAAGGAGTGCCGATGTCAGATCCTTCATAATTATTATCTGTTCCATGAGTGCGTGCGTGAACTGCAATGAAAATAGAGAGAAGGGTAATGAAAACTGTAGAAATCAGTATAGCCTTTGACCCCCTTCTTTTTTTTATCATCAAAGGCAGGCCTGTGCACCTGCCCCTTTGCCCGTGATGTCCCAAGTGCCCTTTTGTCAAGGCATATTTTATGTTTTTTTTTTTTTCCTTTTCTTTTGTGAAGGCCTGCCCATGGCCCTTATCAAGAAAGAGATTTAAGAAATGATACTAATTTAACTATAGATAAAATGACTTGGCTGCTGTCACATGTTGACCTTTAACCTGGGATCGTCTGTGGCATGCCCGAATGGAGATGCAGCTGTGACCCAGGAAGCCGCAGACAGACACTCAGTGGGGGGACATACATTATCATTTGAATTTCATTTCACTCTAAAAAGAGGCAAATTTAACTACCAGTAAGTGTTTGCAGGGACATTGTGTGCACATTATTTGGTGTATTACAAGACGATTTAAGTGTGCATGTTTGTGTTTATCTGCTGTGCTGCTCTTGTTTGTTCATGAGGCCAATTTGTAAGTGTACATTCGCCTTATGCTCACACATACTTAGGTATGATACCTGCATATTCTGTGTTTTATGATGGCAGGATCCAGTCTTATGTTTTCACTTGTCATAGTGGAACTACCTTTTTGTTTACATTGGAATGTAGCTTTTGCCTTTAAAGTTGAATGAAAATGTAAACTGTGTAATCATTTTCCTTTTCAATGATGGATTTGAAAGGTGTCTTTCTCCCGTGTGTTGCTTGTATTGCAGTACATTAAAGCTTTTTACAATAAGACATGGATTGAGCGATATAGCGAGCCTATTGCAGCGGAGACAGCCACCATCCTCTGGTCCATCACAGTGTCCATATTTGCCATCGGAGGCCTTTTTGGAGCACTGTCGGCCTCTTTAATCATCAGAGTACTGGGAAGGTGAGTTGACTCACTTGAACTTATCAAGTCTTGTTCATTTAACACCTTGGGCGTATCACAATATTAACCTGCTCTGGCACAGTTTCAGTTCAGAGGATTAGATAAAAATGGGTAGGTCTAAAAAACTGCCCACTAACAGATCATGCAATTGGAAAAATGTAGAATGTTGGCAAAAAATAAAAACGCTCGAGATTTAAAACCAATTTTTCAGCTTTAAGGTTTTATTACTTTGTGTAATTTAGAAATATTCTTTATTATATATGATCTATATTATATAATGTTTATTTAGCATACATGATAATTATTTTTAGTAACACAAAATTAGTAAATATGGTTAATCACAATGACCACAACAGAGTAAAATTCAGTTACAACTTACATTTTCTGTATTGATGTTTACCCTATAGTGCACCTATAAACATTTAGTGAATTGTATTCATTATAATGAACTTAACTTCCTAAGAACAGGAATTTGTTGTTTTCATCCCCTTATCCCATCTGAATGCTCTGTGAGTAGGACTCTTAGTTATCATATTGCCTTTTGGTTTTTTAATGGAAATAACAAATGATTTTTGAATTTTCACCAGACAAAGTTTCCAAGTACATAAATGTAATACACTAGATTGTAGGAATTAGCGTCAGACTGAACAGCAGTGGTTTAAGAACTTATTCTCCACTGTGAGATCCAGTCTCGCTGGCCTAGCTCTGTTACACCCTCTCGGTGGAGGGCTGCAGAGCTGTACACCCTTCTACCCTCCAGGGACAGACTGACAAAATAACATATGTTCAGAAGAATCTATTATCCACTAACAATGAGGTCGTCACTCTCTGAGCGTTGACAGACTTGTCATTTGAGAAAATTAAGATAACCCTAAGATTCACCTTGAATTTACAGTATCAGGTGGCCATCCTCTATGTGTTGATTAGGCTGAGACATATTATTCATTCTCCCTCCATATTCTCTGCTAGACATCTGTGGGCCAGCTGGTAGTTTTGCGCAATGTCTTGGAAAGGTTGAAATTTAGATGTCAGGAAGAACGTTTGAATATGTAAGCAGATGAGGACACATGGAGCAATCTAAGAGACTGACCAACTGGTTCATTAAAAGTTTGCCAGGAAAGTTATGGCAATGATGTAAATGCTTCACAGAAACATATTCGGGATATTGCTACTCAAATATGCTTTGTGAAAATAAGTCAGTGTTTAACTATATATTATATACAGAACAAATTTACAGATTATGCATTTAAAGGGCATGGAGAGAGAAGATGAACACAGACACAGAATGTGTGGTCACTTTTCATGCCAAGTCCACACAAAGCAGATGAAAGATTTTCTTTTTTTCCGCAGAAACAAAGAACGGCACCAAAAAGCGACAGCGAGATGCGTTGAGTACAGTGTTGAGGTCACAATTCCAATAATGGTTGAGATAACTTAATATTTGGGCTAACTTGACCTGAGAGAACTCATTGAGCCTACCTAAAATTTTGAGTTTGAAAAAAAGTTCTGCCAACTTAAGATTTTGAACTGTGTGAAATATTAGCCTTGGCCAGCAATTGTTCTAGAAGTTCGATAAACTCAATAAGTTGTGCAACTAAACTTTTTAAAGTTGTTCCACCTCATATATTACAGTGTGAGAAAAGAAGGCATGGTACTCAAAGTGGGGTCCTTGAGGGGTTCCTAGTAAAAATAAGTAAAACCATGACAGAATATATGACTATACAACCGCAATATCCTTGTAGTAAATCTGAAAATGTTTTGATGATAAGAATGAATGAGGCACCTGAATGGACGATTAGTTTTTAGTTACATAAGGAGATTCAGCCTGCCTTTAGTTCCTCTAAACAATCCGTCACACACAAATAGTTTGCTGAGGGTGATGTTGCACCCACATCATTATTACATTGGTATCATACTTCTAAACTGTGATGTTCTCTCAATTGTAAGACTGAAACCTTTAAGTCTTTCTAAATACACAGATAATTTTGAATTGATCATGCCTTAGTTGGTGTTTCTCAGACGTAAAGCCACATAAAGCTTGACCGGTCATGAGAAGCCTCCTTTGGAGAATAGACATTGATTTTTTACCGCTTAGCTGGCTCTGAAGAATAGTACACATCCACGCTTTATCCTCATAAAGCCATGAATGGCACTCTCCATTATTATTTTATAAAGGTTATTTCGAACATTGATCACCTCAGCTAGTTTTTCCTCCTAAACATCTGAAATGTTTCAAAAGTCAGATTTAGCTGTGATAGGTTTTGCTATTTGTATGTTATATCACAAATACATCATTGTGCTAATAGACTGTGCTAACTAATAGAATTAATGTGAATAAATAACATTTGTACAGGAATTATTGTTTTTTAAAACATTTGTGTATGATGATTTTAACCTGTGCCGATGGAGTTGAAGTTCTTTGCTCAAGCTGTCTTTCTTTTTCCAATCATCTTCTGTTCCTGACTGTAGAAAAGGAACCTTGCTGATAAATAACAGCTTTGCTGTAATAGCTGCTCTGCTGCTGTCCTTGGGTGAGACGGCAAAGTCTTTTGAGATGCTCATCATCGGCCGCTTCATAATTGGAGTGGACTCTGGTAAGTGTTTCATCTTTTAGATTGGAGAAGTATGTTAATTTGTATTACAGATGATCATACTCAAGTACTTATTTTGGATGTCAGTATTCGTTCAGCAAGTTGAGTACTCATGTAGGTACACACCCACACACACACATACAGTATATGTGTGTGTGTGTATATGTGTATATGTATATATATGTGTATATGTAGTATGTATGTATGTATATATATGTATGTATGTATATGTATGTATGTGTGTATGTATGTATGTGTATGTATGTATGTGTATGTGTGTGTGTATGTATGTATGTGTGTGTGTATGTATATGTGTGTGTGTGTGTGTATATGTGTGTGTGTGTGTGTATATGTGTGTGTGTGTGTGTATATGTGTG